>CAUYQU010103910.1:0-30120 GCA_963574635.1 Cheracebus regulus
TTGTGGGGATGGGACCAGCCGAGCCCGTCCGTCCCGTACACTCCGCACCGGGAAGCGCCGCGCTGGGGCGCCGGCAAAACAGCCGCGCCGGCCAAACGAGTCGCGCTGGCGACCCGTGTGGCTCCTCTGCTGGGAATCTCCCTGTCTGTGGGCTACAAAAATTCGTCGGAAAGTGCGGCGTCCACTCGTTCTCTGCGCTTTCACTGGGAGCTACATTCCTGAGCTGTTGCTAATCGGCCATCTTGGATCTCTCTCCATCTTGCTATATTGTTGAGGCTAATCTCAAATTCCTGGCCTCAAGCAATCCTCCTGTCTTTCCCTCCCAAAGGCATGAGGATTTTTGCCTCCCAACATGCCTTTGGGATTATAGGCATGAGCCATAATGCCCAACCAAATTTTTTTAAATCCTCACTCTGTTCAGATGTTTTTCTATTCTCACTCTGTATTAGTTTGTTCTTATGCTGGTAATAAAGACATACACTAGACCGGGTAATTTATAAAGGAAGGAAGTTTAATTGGCTCACAGTTCCACATGGCTAGGGAGGCCAATGAGAAGCAAAGTCACGTCTCACATGGTGGCAGATAAGAGAGCTTGTGCAGGGGAATTCCCATTGATAAAAGCATCAGATTTCATGAGACTTATTCACTACCAAGAGAACAGTATGAGGGAAACCACCCTCATAATTCAATTATGTCTACCTGGCTCCACCTTTGACACATGGGGATTATTACGATTCAAGGTGAGGTTTGGATGGGGAATCAGCCAAACCATTTCACACTCCAAACAGCCTTAGTTACTCCAATAACCATAAAGAGCCAGACAGGGCCGGGTGCGGTGGCTCATGCCTGTAATCCCAGCACTTTGGGAGGCTGAGGCGGGTAGATCATGAGGTCAGGAGTTCCAGACCAGCTTGGCCAACATGGCTAAACCCTGTCTCTACTAAAAATACAAAAATTAGCCAGGCATGTAATCCTAGCTACTTAGGAGGCTGAGGCAGGAGAATTGCTTGAACCAGGGAGGCAGAGGTTGCAGTGAGCCTGGGCGACAGAGTGAGACACTGTCCCAAGGAAAAACAAACAAACAAAAAGAGCCAGATAGTATTAATTTTATACTGTCACTAACTTCTGTGCTTGGTTGTGAATTTCTGCAGCTTAGATAAAGCAAAAAGTATTTATCTCTGTTTTTTCTGAGACTGAAAGCTGACCAGAAGGGTTGCATATATTTTATTTCCATTCTATTTTCTCATACTCCTACTTTTAAAAGCTGTGGCTACTTTTCACTCAGTAAACGTTATAGACTGACTCATTCTGGAGTACAGTTCTTGCATTTTTATTCAACAAGAAATGTAAATGACCAGCTAGATACAGCCACTAAATAAAGGAGGGAGAATGATCATCTAAGCAGTGTGTTTCCAAATAAGAGCATGAAATGTAATAGTGGATTTGGAATCTCATTCCAAATTTGAACTATAACCCTAACTCTTTCAAAAACCCAAAGACACTTAACTTCTGGTCTGGGTTCCTATTTACTTTATAAGAAATGAGCTGTTCTATGGATTCTCTTAAACATATAAAACCATCTTAAACTACCCTGGGTAAGAGGGTGGGAACACGACAAATAAGAAGCTCTTCTAAAAGGGAGAAATCTCATTAACAGTAAATACGTAAAATAAATTTCTAAAGATATGTCCCATCTCTGCGTAAGATCTTAGGTAAAATATTACAGAAAGTGAAAAATCAGTATTTGTGGGCTTGAAAGATCTCTAATGATCATAAGGTCATCATCCCTAGCTCCTTAATATGACACATAAGGAAATTTAAACTTCAAGTTTTGCTTCCTCTTCATGATGTGGTCAAATGAGATTTGGGATATTTCATATTTAGTTCTCAAATGAGTTTATAGGTAGGATAGGGACCATCTAACTTTTGGGCCTATGTTGGGGAAGTGATATTGGTAAAACTGAGTTACATGTAGTGAGTTCTTTCAACAATGAGAACCTTGTAGAGAATATGAGACGGCCTTAACTCAAATCTGCCTTGTAGGAAACTCCAGCATAACTTAATAGCAAGGATTTTCACTAGGCTGCCACTATATAGGCATGAAAAAAAAACTACGTGCAAAGCTAATTGGACCTGGCTGTGAAATGCAGAGAAATGATATATTTGCAGAAGATGATGTCGAATTCTGGAAATAAAATCTCATCTGTAGGGAATAGTAAATGCCCCTTGAATGGAGGTGTTTGGTTTTATTTTACTTTGAGTGGTGGGTTACCTTGATTAATGCATGTTAAGAAGTAAACTGAGGCTAGGTGTGGTGGCTCATGCCTATAATCCAAAAACGTTGGGAGCCTGAGGTAAAAGGATTGCTTGTTCCCAGGAGTTTGAGATCAGTTGAGTAACAGAAAAAGACCTCGTCTCTACAAACAAGTTTAAAAATTAGCCAAGCTTGGTGATCTGTGGTCCCAGCTACTAGGGAGGCTTAAGTGGGAAGATCGCTTGAGCCTGGGAGGTGGAAGGTTGCAGTGAGCTGTGATAGTGCCACTGAACTCCAGCCTGGGTGACAGACCAGACAGACCCTATCTTATCTCAGAAACAGAGAAACAAATTGAGGGAAGAAAGTATAAGCCAGTCTTATTTTGTTTTGTTTTTGAAACAGAGTATTGCTCTGTCACTCAGGATGGAGTGCAGTGGTGTGATCTCAGCTCACTGCAACCTCTGCCTCCTGGGTTCAAGCGATTCTCCTGCCTCAGCCTCCTGAGTAGCTGGGACTACAGGCAAGTGCCACCACGCCCGACTAATATTTGTACTTTTTAGTAGAGATGCGGTTTCACCTTGTGGATCTGACTGGTCTCAATCTCCTAACCTTGTGATCCGCCCGCCTCAGCCTCCCAAAGTGCTAGGATTACAGGCGTGAGCCACTGTGCCTGGCCCAGTTTTGGTTGTTTATTGATTATCTACATAATTTCATTGATGTGTCCCCCTACTCCTCTTTTTTTCTTCAAATACCTTTTAGAATTGAGAACATATTAAACTTAAAGTAATAAATAATAAAATTGGTTGCTAAGTATATATTTAAATTGATATGCAATAAACTCAATGGAGGAAGCAATTTTAGAATAATGAGAAATAAGGCAAATACTTTGCCTTAATATAATTTTTACTACTTATTTACTCACCCATATTAACATTATAATACATTTATTCCTTGAGCACATGTTAACTTATGTTGCAGGGAGATAGTCCAGAACCAAAAGGTAGAGTGATGACGTCACAAAGGCAAAATGGCTACGGAATGTTCATAAGCTGGGTGTGGTGGCTCATGCCTGTAATCCCAGCACTTTGGGAGGCCAAAGCGGGCAGATCACTTGAGGTCAGGAGTTTGACACCTGCCTGGCCAACATGGCGAAACCCTGTCTCTACCAAAAAAATACAAAAATTAGCTGGGTGTGGTGGCGCACACCTGTAGTCTCAGTTACCCTGGGAGGCTGAGGTGGGAGGACCGCTTGAACCTGGGAGTGGAGGTTGCAGTGAGCCTGGGTGACACAGTGAAACGCTGTCTCAAAAAGAAAAAAAAAAAAAGGAAAATTCTGCATAGATTTATGCACAGAAATAATGGAGCATTAGCTATCAGTGCCAGTTGCCAGTATTTCAATTCTTTAGTAGGAAAATATCTACTATTTTGCAATATAGCTGGACATGTTGAAGACGATTCTAAATTAGTACTTAGCTGTATCATTCATACGATAGAATATGTGGACTATAGAAGCACAGGTCTTGCTTTAAAGCTTCCTGGTGGTTCAGAGTTCTTAAATATGTCTGAGTCTCTCCAGAAAAGACTGTTTCTAGGAAGGCAAGTCTGAGAGCCAATGCAGTGAAATGTCTGCTTAGTTCAAGATAATTTCCAGAGGTCGAGATAACTTGGGTGGGTGTGAATATATTTACACAGCAGTCCATTCCAAAGGATGACTCAGAGTTTAGAAGGTTGGTCCTTCAGCCACCCATAGCTGTTTTCCTGTCAACTGAATATTTTAATTCTGATGCTATGATTAGTTGAGCATCTGATACAACACCTGGAAGCCACACTGCTTCTTAACTGCCCACTAGCTGTGCAGCTGGTGTTTGGGAGGAGACGGAGGAGTCAAGAATCTCAGCTGCTCACTCTTCTACAGGACAGACAACAACATACAGAATACAAAGAAGCCTGAATGCTGGAGGCAGGGATGCTCCTTGTTTTCTTAATATGTCGATTAAGTATTTGCCAAGACCAAAAGCAGATGATATTGAAGTTGAGTTCTACCATGGGAAACTTCAAGCCAAATTCAGCTAACAAAATACTAGATTTTGGCAACACTGCTAAGCATATAATAAATAGTATATTTAGTCAATATATATTGGCTTGTTCCTGCCTTTCTGTGTTTGTTTTCTTGCCTTACATCAATTTGTTATTAATTTGGGGGATAGAATCTCTAAGGAAAACTTATTACTCTATTGTTTTAAAATAATGTAATACCTAACTGAGCAATCATTTGGGCTGCTTTGGAGGAAAAATGAGGAAAGAAAGCCAGAATTAACCAGTTCTTAAAAATAAACAATGAATTAATTTGTATTTAATTGCCCTCTTCCTCTTTTTACTCTTGCTGTAGTTCTGGGAAGGGAGAGTCAACATGGTCTAATTGTAAATGATTGAAACTTGATTTGCTGGTTAATGATTATCCATGAGGAAGGAGGGTTTGCCAGGTTTATTCATACCCAAGGCATTTCTGGGTAAGAAGCAGTAATAGCCAAAGCCAAGGAGCTTGGTGATTAGGGGAAATTCCTCTTCTTTAATTGGATGTAAGGCATAATTATACACGTTGTAGGAAAAACATTTGAAAAGTGAATTGTTCTATGTACCTGTCTGTTTATTTCCTTTGCAGGAAACCTCACTGTTTTTAAACAGAGTGAAAAGAAAAGCCAACATGGAAACAACTTTCTTTGGTTAAACTAAAAATGTGTAATTCTGAAATGTTCATGCCTGGCCTTCTTATTTAAAAAAAATGGTTATCCTCCTCCTAGTGACTGATTGTAATAGTGGTTTTTCATAAGACATCTTTAGGCTTAAAACCCCCCTTCCAGTATTTGGAGCTGAAAGGCAGAGATTTCTAAGCTCTTTTTATTTCCTTCTTCTTTAGAATTTTAAAAATCAAACTCATTTTCTAAAGCTTTTTTCTCCAAAGTTTTAAAACATTAAATGTGTTTTTATATGTTTCTTATAAAACCCAACAATGATCTGAGGTTTAAAATGGTTTGGGGTTTATTGCTAATTAGACCCCAGATAAAGATTTTAGCTTATGTGTTTTTTTTCCCTTCTAACATAGAAGGAAAAAACTTACATTTCTGAATAATATTTTGTTTTCTGGCATAATAACCAAATGAGTAGACATTTAGGTATTTAAAAATGATTTTGTGGGTAGCTAGAAATAGTTGTATTTGGGACAAAATTAGGTATGTAATAGGATGAAATGGAAAGTCAATGGATACCTGTGTTTTAATCTCAAACTATAAGTTAGCATTTATCTGAGAATAAACATAATCTAATTTATGGCGTTCTCATATCCTTTATGAAGGCTATCTTTATCTCTTAAATATAATCAATTTCCCCTCAAAATCAGGAAGGTGATGCTGGAGTGAAAACCACTCATTCGTGCAGTAGTCAGACCTTATTGTTTAGTCACTACAGGTCTCAGAATTATCACTCTCTACTTGCCATTGTATTAGTCTTTTTTTTATCAGGGCATGAGTAATTGACTAGAAATGTACAATATGAATACAAATTTAAGATCATTATTAAAGACAATAAACTATTCCCTTTTGCCCTCGGCAAACTATGCATATTATAATCGAGGCTTTATTTAGTTTGAAAATCCATTATTTACTACATGAAAGAGAATGAAGTTGGACCTTTACCTTATACCATTTGCAAAGATTAAAATGGGTCAAATACCTAAATTAAGACATAAAACTATGAAACTCAACCTGATACCTGAAGCCAGAGGAAGTTGGGCACAGTGGTATGTACCTGTAATCCCAGCTATTTGAGAGGCTGAGGCAGAAGGATCACTGGTGCCTAGGAGTTTGAGCCTGGGCAACATAGAGAGACTCCATTTCAATTAAAACAAAACATAAAAACAAAAAACAGAGGAAAAGCCTCAAAACATTGGATTTAATAATGATTTCTTGAATGACATCAAAAGCACAGGCAACAAAAGCAAGTAGATAAATTAGACTTTATCAAAATTAAAAGCTACTGTGGATCAAAAGGACATTATGAAGACAGTGAAAAGGTAACCCACAGAATAGGAGAGAATATTTGTAAACTATGTATCTAATAAGGAGTTAGTATCCAGAATATATAAAGACTTCCTATGATATAACAATAACAAAAACCCAAATAATCCAATTTTAAAATGGGTGAAAGGCTGGGTGCAGTGACTCACATCTGTAATCCCAGCACATTTAGAGGTCAAGGCAGGAGGATCACTTGAGCCCAGGAGTTTGAGACCAGCCTGGGCAAGATTCTTGGCAAGATTCTGTCTTGAAAAAAAAATTTAAAAATAAAAATAAATAACAATGGGCAAAAGACTTGATTGATATTTCTCCAAAGAAGATATACAGATTGGCTGATAAACAAATGAAATCATCATTTGTTTGCTCATCATTAATAATTAAAGAAATTCAGATTAAAACCACAAGAAGATACCACTTTATGCCCATTAAGATGACCACAAGAAAACAAGCAAACAACAACAACAAACCCCCAAAAGTAGCAAGTCTTGGCAGGAAGAGAGAAATTCGAACCCTTGTGCATTGCTTGTGAAAATGTAAAATGGTGTGGTCCCTATGAAAAACAGTATAGTAGTCCTTAAAAAAGTAAACACAGAATTACCATATGATGCAGAAATTCCATTTCTGAGTATATACCCCAAAAAACTGGTAGCTAAGAGAGACCTGAATAGGTACTTGTACACCAGTGTTCATAGTAGCATGATTTATAATAGCCAAAAGGCAGAAGCAACCCAAATGTCCATCAATGAATAAATGGGTAAACAAAATATACATACAATGAAATCTTATTCAGCTTTAGAAAGGGATGAAATTCTAATAGATAATACAACATGGGTGAACCATGAAGATATTATGCTATGTGAAATAAACCAGATACAAAAGGAAACGTATGATTCCATTTATATGAGGTACTTAGAACAGTCAAATTCATAAGGAAGGAGAGTAGAATGATGGTCACCAGAGGTTAAGGGAGGGAGAATGGGGAGTTTCTGCTTAATGGGTGTAGAGTTTCACTTTGGGGTCATGAAAGACTTCTGGGGATGCATAGTGGTGATGGGTTGCACAACAATGTGAATGTACTTAATGCCATTGAATACTTAAAGATGGTTGAAATGGTAAATTTTGTTATGTATATTTTACTGCAATAAAAACGCATTTTTATATATTATTAATTTGGATTTTACTAACAGCAGATACTGTGAGACAAGAATTTGAGAGTAATTAGTTTGTTTGGTATTGAAATCACCTTTGGAAATAGTATGACAGTGAGAAAAATCTAACATGGCTGACTCCATCTTGCTTCCGGCTTCACAGGCTGGCTATCTTTGCTCATTTCTGGGCATAGGCCAAACTAACCATGGGAGAAATTTAGTCTATAGTTTAACTTGAAAGCAAGGATGATCATAACCCTTCCCTAGAACTAACCACTCCTTGCTCAGAAACAGAAAACTAATGAAAGGCTATGAGACTAAGGTTATAGAAGGGCCCTGAACTCTGCTAACATGTAGGCTTAGTTTCCATATCTTTTACTGCTCAGGAGTCATGTAGCCAGAGGTCACAAGATTTGTGACTTTCCCAATTGCTCCCAAAGGTAACATGACTATTGTAGAACCTAAGAGTGGTCTTTTGAGATGTTTTTCAGGCTTTTGAGTTCTGGCTTTTGAGTTTTGACTGACCCCACCCAGACCTGTGACTCATGACTCAACTGGTCCTGTGATCTCCACCTCTCAGAGACAGACTCAGGGCATGAGGACCATCTCCCATACCCCTATAATTTCATTTCCAACCAATCAGCAGCATTCATTCTTTAGCCCCTGCCCACCAAATTATCCATAAAACCCTAGGCTCTGAGTTCTCAGGGAGATTGATTTGAGTGATAGCTCCAGTTCTTCTGTATGGCCAGCTTTTCATTAATTAAAGTCTTTATTTATTTATTTATTAAAGATGGGGTTTCACCATGATGGCCAGGCTGGTCTTGAACTCCTGACCTCAGGTGATCCACCCACCTTGGCCTCACAAAGTGCTAGGATTACAGGCGTGAGCCACCATGCCCGGCATTAAAGTCTTTCTTTACTGCAATACCATGGTTCCAGTAAATTGGTTTTGTCTGTGCAGCTGGCAGGAAGAACCTGTTGGGTGATTACAGTATCTCAAGAAATATTGTTGGTGAGTGGGCAAGAGAAGCAAGGAACTGAAGACTAATAAGTGGTCTGTGTTATCAAGCCAGTTACTGTAATGGACAATCAGAACTTAATACAGCTGGGAGCTCTGGAGCTCCTGTACAACACAAACCTCAGAGCTGCTTCCCCAGTGGGATGAATGAGCTGAAGTCTTGCTCTGCCAGTTCCCATCAGTTATTTTTTAAGGAATGCTTCCCAGTTATCTGTTCATTTCCCTAAGCCTGGTGCAGCAAAGTATACTCCAGTGGTCAGAGAAAGTCTTTGGGGAAAGGGTGTAAAAGCTGAGACACTGGCAGCCTCTTTCTTTCTTTCTTTCTTTCTTTCTTTCTTTCTTTCCTTCCTTCCTTCCTTCCTTTTCTTCTTTCCTTCTTTCCTTTCTTTCTTTCTCTTTCCTTTTCTTTCTCTCTCCTTCCTTCCTTCCTTCTTTCTCGCTCTCTTTCTCTCTCTCTTTCTCTTTCTGACAGGGTCTTTCTCTATCACCTTTGCTGGTGTGCAGTGACATACACATGGCTTACTGCAGCCTTGACTTCCTGGGTTCAAGCAATCTTCCCTCCTCAGCCTTCCAAGTAGCTAGGACAACAGGCATGTTCCACCATGCCTGGCTAATTTTTCATTTTATTTTGTTTCTTTATTTTTTGTAGAGACAAGATCTTGTTGTGTTGCCCAGGCTTTGATGATATATTTAATTTAGACTTTTTCTCTACGAATTCAAGCTAGACCAGCATTAATTAATTTAAATTGGAAAATATTTCTTGATTATGCAGATCTTAGAAGAGCATACTATAGAACATACAGAATGTGAAGCATATATTAGACATCATGCCACCCCCTTCCTGTGACTGCCCACATCTCTAGCCTGCAGCATGGTCAGCTTTGGAAAGAGCACATAATGGCCTTTCTTTTTGAGGAAGAAAAACTTGGGTGAAAATCTGGGTTTTCCTACGAATGTCATTAAATCTCATTTAATTCATTTTGTATCCTCAAACATTCCACATATATCAACAGCTTTTCCTGTAAATATTAAATAAAAGGAGATAGGAAAAAATGGGGGGCAATGGCAGTGGAGAAATCTGGAGGAAAGCCGAGAGCCCAGTCCCCATGACTGAGAGTTTCAGAGGGTTGGCAAAGCCCTGAAGAACAAAGCGAAACTGTGGCTGTCGGGCAGTGAGAATGATCAAAGCTTTTATTTACATTCCAGTGAATTCCAGGGACAGCTCTCATTGTGCGACTACTTCTTGTGGAATTGTTTGAAACTTTGCAGCTTTCTCTTTGGTAGTTTTACCCCCTTCCTGTTTCTTGTTGTCATTAATAGTAAAACCAAACCTAACCAAACAAGAAGCATTTAGGAAACCATGAACCGGTTATATGCTTTCAAGGTCATCTCGGGGTCACATACATTCTTCTGATGCCTGTGGCGC
This sequence comes from Cheracebus regulus, assembly GCA_963574635.1. Taxonomy (NCBI): domain Eukaryota; kingdom Metazoa; phylum Chordata; class Mammalia; order Primates; family Pitheciidae; genus Cheracebus; species Cheracebus regulus. The sequence continues at coordinate 9,923 of CAUYQU010103910.1, forward strand.
TGGCGAATATGAAAATCTTTGTGGAAACACCACTGAAAATGGAAGCCCGTGGACCCACTCCGATAACCCGATAACAAGCGAATAAGGAGCTTACCACACCTTTTATCCTTGATGCTCATTGGGCTACCAGTTGCCAGTCTGGCTTACAGCTGAAGAAATTTCCACCACCTAGAGGGTGGGAAGGCAGGAAGATGGTCTCTTGGCATGCGAAGTTAAAATCTAAACTTCCATGGAAACGTTTTGAAACTTTAGGTTCTAAGGTGCTGACAGTAAAGTTGCAGTTTAAAGAGGTTTTATGGTCTGAAGATGGTAAATGGTAAATGCCTTACCATTTCTCACTTTTGAGACCTAACGCATTTTTATGTCAGGAAATTCCTTATATGTAAGATGTAGTGAGTGCCAAACATGTCAACAACCACTATGGAGATTTTGCATTCTGTCTACCTGCCTGGCTTGTATTCTTAGATGCACTTGTACATTTAAACATGTATAAACTTATACATGCCCTTCCTGAGGTAAGAATACTTGACTGAAAACTGTGGTGCATAGGAATAAGCTATTCAAACTGGGTGCTTATGGCTATACAACCCTTTTGGCTCATCTCAAAAGAGGACTGTCTTGGGTTCGTGTTGCCATCTAGTGGCCAATGTGGGAAATTGGCAAACGCATGACTTTCTTCCTCTCTCATTAGCATGAATAACTTGGTGTACACCAGACTTTCAGATACTTACCATGAACAGCTTAGCAGAAGCTTCTAAAGATACTATCTTTCTTATACAGATGGATAGTCACAACACACACACAGGAAACACACACACATACGCAAACTCTCTTTCAAACTAACTGTATCTGTCTGGGTCTTCCACAAGGCAATTTTGTCACCTCCATTCTCTCTCCTTCTTGTTCTTAATTTGTTAACCCCTTCACTCAAATTAATAAAAGTCATATTTTTATTTTTTTGTGAGACAAAGTCTCACTTTGACACCCAGGCTGGAGTACAGTGGCATGATCTCAGCTCACAGCAACCTCCACCTCCTGGGTTCAAGAGATTCTCCTGCCTCAGCTTCCTGAGTAGCTGAGATTAGAGGCATGCACCACCATGCCCGACTGATTTTTGTATTTTTAGAAGAGACATGGTTTCACTATGTTGGCCAGGCCGGTCTTGAACTCCCGACCTCAGGTGATCCACCTGCCTTGGTTTCCCAACGTGCTGGTATTACAGACGTGAGCTCCCACACCTGGCCAAAAGCCATATGTTTTCAAAAGTAATCAGACACACTGAAACTAATGTTACAAACTATAAAAGTTTTGTGGAGCCCCAGCAGTGTCCTTTTCAAATCTCTATAAGATTTACAGGGAGTTCCTTCTTGCCTCTCAATTAGATAGACCTGCTTTTTGTCAGTTGTCAGTATTTAAGGCAAAAATTTAAAATCACTTAATATATGTGTACTTGCTTATATTTGTCAAAGTAAAACTGATAGGGCAAGACAAAAACTAATAAAAATGATTTTCTGTGGGGATAGGAGAGAAAGGGGACTAGGACAGGAATAGAAGAGAGACTTCTCTGTTTATAGTTTGTTTTTAAAAATAGCTTTTTTGGTGTATAAAATTCACTGATTTAAAGTATACAATTCAGTGAGTTTTATTTTTATTTATTTATTTTTTAGAAATAGGGTCTCCCTCTGTTGCCCAGGCTGCAGTGTGGTGATGTGATGTGATCATAGCTCACTGCAGCCTCAAATTTCTGGGCTCAAGTGACCCTCCTGCCACAGCCTGCAGAGAAGCTGGGACTACAGGTGTGTACCATCACACCAGGCTAATTTTAAGTTTTTCTTGTGGAGGTGAGGGCTCGCTCTTAGCCTCAAGCAATCCTCTTGCCTTGGCTTCTTGAAGCATTGGGATTACAGATGTGAGCCACCATGCCCGGCCAATTCAGTGACTTTTTAGTAGATGTACAAAGTTATATGATCATAACTACAATCTAATTTTAGGACATTTCCATCAGCCCAAAAAGAAACTTTGCCCTGACTTGCAGTCACTTCCCATTCCCAGCCCCAGCCCCAGGCAATCCTTAATGTTTCTGTCGGTAGAACTTTGCCTTTCCTGGACTTTTCATAAATGAAATAATGCAATGTGCAGTCCTTTGTGTCTGGCTTCTTTCACTTAGCATGATACATTATTGGCCGGGCACAGAGTTTATCTATGCTGTATCATGTACCAGTACTTCATTTCTTTTTAAAATTAAATTCCAAGGAGTATGGAAAGAAGAGAAAAACAGTAACCTTACTGCCAGGGGAGGTGGTTCATGCCTGGAATCCCAGCACTTTGGGAGGCCGAGGGGAGAGAATTGCTTGAACGCATGAGTTCCAGACCAGCCTAGGCAATACAATGAGACCTCATCTCTACAGAACATTTAAAGAAATTGCTAAATGTGGTGGTCTATGACTGTAAGTCCCAGCTACTCGGGAGGCTAAGGTGGGAGGATCACTTGAGGACTAGAAGGCGGAGTTTGCAGTGAGCCATAATGTTGCCACTGCACTCCAGCCTGGAAGACAGAGGGAGACTCAAAAAAAAAAAAAAAAAAAAGAGTAACCGATCAGTGGAGAGACCTGACAAACACTGTCTCAGCCATATGATAATGGTAACTCACAGTATGCACTTTTTATACGATAAGATAAAAATGGTAGTTTGCCTCTTTGGTTTTCTCTCCAAAACTCACAATCCCAGTCTATTCATGAGAAAAACATCAGATAAATCCAATTCTGGGACATTTGTCAAAATACTTTACCATTACTCCTCAAAACTGTTAAGGTTATCAAAAACAAAGCAGGTGTGAGAAACTTTTATAGCCAAGAGGAGCTTAAGGAAACATGGAAACAAGATGTAATGTGGTGTCCTGGATGGGATACTGGACCAGAAAAGGCACATTCATAAAAACTAAGAAAATCTGAAGGAAGTATGAATGTTAATTAACAATAATGTTTTTTTTTCCTCTGGAGACGGGGTCTCACTCTGGTGTCCAGGCTGGAGTGCAGTGGTGCAATCATAGGTCACTGTAGTCTCCAACTCCTGGGTTCAAGTGATCTTCCTACCTCAGCCTCCTAAGCCTCTGAGACCACAGGTGTGTGCTACCACACCTGGTTAACGTTTAGAAAATAATGTGTTTTGTAGAGACAGAACCTTGCCATATTGCCCAGGCTGGTCTTGAACTCCTGGCTTTAATCTATCCTCCCGCCTCAGCCTCTCAAAGTGCAGGGATTACACGCATAAACCTCTGTGCCTGGCCAATAATAATGTTTTAATATTGGTTTATTAATTGTAAGAAATGTACCATACTAATGCAAGATGTTAATAACAGAGGAAATTAGTATACGAGATATATAGAAACTCTCTGTCCTATCTTCACAATTTTTCTATAACTCAAAAAGTATTCTGAAAATGAAAGTTTATTTTAATAAGCCTATCTTTCCTCCATTGAGTTGCTTTTTTATTTTTGTCAAAAATCAATGAGGCATATTTATTTAGGTCTTTTTATGAGTGCCTTTTTCTGGCTCATTGATCTATGTGTCTATACCTCTGCTTTTACCACACAGGTTTGATTATTGTTTCTATATAATGTCTTGAAACTGGGTAGACTGATATTTCCCACTTTATTCTCCTTTTTCAAAGTTGTTTTAGCTAGTCTAATTCCTTTGCCTTTCCATAAATTTTTAAAATAGTTTTTTCTAAAGCTGTTAAAAATCTGGTTAGGATGTTGATAGGATTTGCTATTTGTATATTAATTTTTCTACTTGTTTATCAAGTGGGGAGAAGTGATGTCTCTACAATGTTCAGTCTTTCAATACATGAACATGATGTCTCTCCATTTATTTAGATATGCTTTGATTTCTTTCATCAGCGTTTTGTAGTTTTCAGCATACAAGTCCTGTCTTGTTTGTTAGATTTATACCTAAGCATTTTATTTTGGAAGAGCAACTGTCAATGTTACTGTGTTTTAAAAATCGGTGTCCATGTGTATAATTGATTTTTGTATCTTTAGTTTGTATCCTGTGATCTTGCTGAGCTCACATATTAGTTTAAGAAGGACTTTTTTGTGTGTATGTGGATTCCCTGGGATTTTCCTACATAGACCCTGATGTCATCTGCAAATATGAGCTGTTTTATTTCTTCCTTTCTGATCTGTATGCCTTTTATTGCCTTTTGCTTTGCTAGAGCTATGTCAAATAAGTGAGATGAGAACAGACATTCTTGCTTTGTTCCCTCTCATAGGCAGAAAGCATTAAGTCATTCACATTAAGTATAATGTTAAGCGTAGTTTCTTTTTGTTTTTTTATTTTTCTTTGACATGGAGTTTTGCTCTTGTTGCCCAGGTTGGAGTACAATGGAGCAATCCTGGCTCACTGCAGGCTCCACCTTCCAGGTTCAAATGATTCTCCTGCCTCAGTCTCTTGAGTAGCTGGGATAAGAGGTGCCCACCACTGCACCTGGCTAATTCTTCTGTATTTTTAGTGAAGATGGGGTTTTGCTGTGTTGGTCAAGCTGGTCTTGGACTCCTGGCGTCAGAGAGTGATCTGTGATCTGCCTGCCTCGGCCTGCCAAAGTGCTGGGATTACAGGTGTGCGCCACCACGTCTGGCCAAATGTTTTTGTAGATGCTCTTTATCAAGTTGAAAAGGTTTCCCTCTACTCTTATTTTTCTGAGGGTGTTAAATTATTGTTAAGTGCATTTTCTGAATCAATTGATATGGTCATACTATTTTTCTTGCTTAACCTGTTAATATGATATTATATTGATGGATTTTCCAATGTTGAACCAGCCTTATGTCCCCAGAATAAAATCCAATTGGTCATGATGTATAATTCTTTTTATGTATTGCTATGTTCTAGTTGCTAATGTTTTCATAAAAAGCTTTGTTTCTGTATTAATAAGGGTTATTGGTTTGTAGTGTTCTGTTTAATACTGTTTTTGTTTTCTTTTGCTGTCAGGTAATACTAGCTTCATAAAGCAAAGTGTTGTTTCCTCTTTTAGTTCTGAATAAGATTGTATAGAAGTGGTTTCAAATCTTTAAATGTTTGGTAGAATTTTTCAGTGAAAGTAGAGTTTTTTGGGAGGAGAAAATTAAAATGTAATTTTCTTAATAGTTACAGGGCTATTTAAGTTCTCTAATTTGTATCAGGGTAGTTAGGGTATTTTGTGTTATTCAATGGTCCATTTCATCTAAATTGTCAAACTCATGTGTGTAGAGTTGTCTGTAGTATTTCCTGGTTATCTTTTTGATTTCTGAAGGGTCTGTATTCATATCCTTGTTTCATTCCTGATATTGGTAATTTGCGTCCTTTCTCTTTGTTTCTTTGCCTGTCTAGCTAGAGGGTTGTCAATTTTATTGATTCCTTCAAAGAACCAGCTATTTGTTTTATTGATTCTCTGTTTTTTGTTTTGTTTTCAATTTCACTGATTTCTGTTCTACTCTTTATTATCTCCTTCTTTCTGCGTGCTTTGGGTTTATTTATTTACTTTTTATTATTTTATTTTATTTTTATTTTTTTTTGAGATGAAGTCTTGCTCTGTAGCCCAGGCTGGAGCACAGTGGCGTGACCTCGGCTTACTGCAACCTCTGCCTCCTGGGTTCAAGTGATTCTTTTGCCTCAGTCTCCCTAGTAACTGGGACTATAGGTACATGCCACAACACCCCAACTAGTTTTTGTATTTTTAGTAGAGAGGGATTTCACCATGTTGGCCAGGCTGGTCTTGAACTTCTGACTTTAATGCATGTGCTCACCTTGGCCTCCCAAAGTGCTGGGATTGCAGGTGTGAACCACCACACCCAGCCATTGCTTTGGGTTTATTTTTTGTTTTCCCCTAGGTCTTTTGAATTTGGGGGAAATTTATTTTATTTTATTTTATTCTTTATTTTTTTTTTTTAGATTTTCTTTTTATTTTTTATTGCATTTTAGGTTTTGGGGTACATGTGAAGACCGTACAAGATTGTTGCATAGGTACACACTGATAGTGTGATTTGCTGCCTTCCTCCCCATCACCTATATCTGGCATTTCTCCCCGTGCTATCTCTCCCCAACTCCCCACCCTTGCTGTCCCTCCCTTATTTCCCCCTGACAAACCCCAGTGTGTGATGCTCCCCTCCCTGTGTCCACATGTTCTCATTGTTCAACACCCACCTATGAGTGAGAACTTGTGTTTGATTTTCTGTTCTTGTGTCAGTTTGCTGAGAATGATGGTTTCCAGGTTCATCCATGTCCCTACAAAGGACACGAACTCATCATTTCTTATAGCTGCATAGTATTCCATGGTGTATATGTGCCACATTTTCCCTGTCCAGTCTATCATCGACAGGCATTTGGGTTGGTTCCAGGTCTTTGCTATTGTAAACAGTGCTGCAATGAACAGTCGTGTGCATGTGTCCTTATAACAGAATGATTTATAATCCTTTGGATATATACCCAGTAATGGCAAAACACCAAAAGCATTGGCAACAAAAGCCAGAATAGACAAATGGGACCTAATCAAACTCCACAGCTTCTGCACAGCAAAGGAAACAGTCATTAGAGTGAATTGGCAACCAACAGAATGGGAAAAAATTTTTGCAGTCTACCCATCTGACAAAGGGCTCATATCCAGAATCTACAAAGAACTAAAACAGATTTACAAGAAAAAAACAAGCCCATTCAAAAGTGGGCAAAGGATGTGAACAGACACTTTACAAAAGAAGACATAATGAGGCCAACAAACATATGAAAAAATGCTCATCATCACTGGTCATCAGAGAAATGCAAATCAAAACTACACTGAGATACCATCTCACACCAGTTAGAATGGCAATCATTAAAAAATCTAGACACAGTATTGTATACCTGAATATTCATTAAATTACTATTCCAGTAGTTCTTTTTCCTTTCCTTGTAAACTATGCATTTTTTTTTTAGAAGGAGTCTTGCTCTGTCACCCAGGCTGGAGTGCAGTGGCAAGATCTCGGCTCTCTACGACCTCTGCCTCCCGGTTCAAGTGATTCTCCTGCCTCAGGCTACCAAGTGGCTGGGATTACAAGCATATGCCACTGCACTCAGCTAATTGTTTTTGTATTTTTAGTAGAGACGGGGTTTTACCATGTTGGCCAGGATGGTCTCACTCTCCTGACCTTGTGATCCACCAACCTCAACCTCCCAAAGTGTTGAGATTACAGGTGTGAGCCACTGCGCCCCAAGGGTCAACTATGATGCTGTTTACAGCTGGGTTGATTCTAGAGCCACTTCTATTCTTGAGCTAAGTGTTGGCTTAAACAGCATGTTGTCCATGAAGCCCCTTTGTTGACTCCACAGTTTTCTCCTTTGTACCATATCCGATTGAGGACACATGTGTTAGGGAACCAAGGGCTGCTCTGCCCTGGGTCACATCTGTCACGACTCCTGTACAAGAATGGTGTGGACACTGTCTGTCAACACGTCCAAATTAGGACATCTTGGTATTTAAAAGTCAGGGGTGGCATCTGGTCTGCCACTCACGCAGTTCTTTCCAATTAGAGCTGATTCTCATGATTCCAGGTGGTTCTGTTCTGTGAAGCTGCTGGGAGCACTGGATGGGTGAATACTGAAGTACCGCTCCCAAGGGAAAAAGAGGTTAGGTTCTTGCAAGCCTCTGGTCATACGTTTTCAACATCTGACCAGTCCTTAGCCTTGTTTTCTGTGTGTTTGTGTTTAAAGACAGCTTACTTGATACAGATTGTTGATTCTTAACATTGAGCTCACGACTGACACTACTGTAACGCATGCTGGAGCTAAGCTTACTGAACACGCATCTGTTCTCCATAAGGCACAAGGCAGCTTTCTTGTGCTAAGGAACATGGAGCAGCACTTGGGCACTATGCTCGGCTCACTGCAGCCTCCACTTCCCAGGTTCAAGCGATCCTCCTGCCTCCGTCTCCCGAGTAGCTGGGACTACAGGCGGGAGCCACGACGCCCGGCTAATTTTTGTATTTTTAATAGGGATGGGCTTTCTCTACTAAAAGACAAAAATTAGCTGGGCGTGGTGACAGGCACCTGTAATCCCAGCTACTCGGGAGGCTGAGGCAGGAGAACTGCTTGAACCTGGGAGGCGGAGGTTGCAGTGAGCTGAGATTGTGCCACTGTGCTCCAGCCTGGTTGACAGAGTGAGACTCCATCTAAAAAAAAAAGAACAAAAAGTACAAACAACTTGGCACAAAACAGACTGCACAAAAGACATTTGCTTATGGAACAAGAGCTACAACAAGAACCCAGAACGTCGTCTTGTTCCACCAGGAGTGTGCACCTCAGGGGACTCTAATTTTTCACTGCTCTGCACGTTTGTTCAAAGGACAGAGAAAGTACAGTGAGTATTGACTTGGGGATTACACACAGATTGCAGCAACAGCAGCATAGAGAAACCACGTATGATGAGGATTGACTAATATTGGAGTACCACTTGATTACACAGGCTTTGATTCATTACAGATTGTTTGCCCGGAACTCACCAGCAAATTCTGAAACCTAGCTCTTCAAGCCAATAACCCAGCAGGTATTGTTTTGGCTGCTTGAATTTTCTCTCTCCCTCAGTGACTATTCCTTGCTTAGCTAAGATTCCTATCTGCAAAAGAAAGTCAGGAAACACGAGTCTGCTCTTTTGAGGATCTTGAACTCTCTCTACACTCCTGTTCCGGGGTGTGGCAGCAGGCATTACCTCCAACTCCCCAGTCTTCCCCTTGTAGGCCTCTGTCCTCATTAACTTAGACAGAGTTTCACTCTGTCACCCAGGCTGAAGTGCAGTGGCATGATCATGGCTCACTGTAACCTCCACTGTCCAGGCTCAAGTGATCCTCCCATCTCGGCCTCCCAAATAACTGGGACCACAGGTGTGCACCACCATGCCCAGCTATTTTATTATTATTGTTATTATTATTTGTAGAGATGAGATCTTGCTATGTTGCCTAGGTTGGTCTTGAACTCCTGGGCTCAAGCAATCCTCCTCCTGCTTCGGTCTCCCAAGGAGTGCTGGGATTATAGGCCTGAGCCACTGTACCTGGCCTCATTCCATATTTTTTTGATTCATTTCATTCCTGTGGCACCATTCTCCTCTACTTCTAAGAAACTTCAAACAAAAAGCAATTTGTTTTGATTTCTACTTCTAGAATTAGTCTCTTGGATTGGTAATAGAACCCAGGAGAACCAGAGAGCTATTTTAAGCAGAAGTGAGTCTTGCAGAGAACAAACAATGACAAAAGTTCTGACTATGTGGCATGTGTTTGGTAAAGGAAGCTATTTCAAGATCTTTTCAAATAAAACGTGCTGTCAAGACTTTCGGTGATAACTTTTGCCAAGTTGTAAGGAGAATGGTTTATTCCGTAGCTCTTCTTCAGGGCTATGTCCCATAGTTTCTGCTGTCTCTCCCCATTCTAAAGCATTCCTTAGTTTTCTTGAAGCTTTGTCATAAAAAGAAGATCCCTGACTATATGCCACTGCCTACCCTTTGGTTCCCACTCTAGTTTTGTTTTCTTTTGCGTTTTATTATTATTTTTTTTTTGAAAAGGGGTCTCGCACTCTTGCCCAGGCTGGAGTGCAATGGCATGATCTCAGCTCACTGCAGCCTCCACCTCCTGGGTTCAAGCGATTCTCCTGCTTTAGCCTCCCGAGTAGCTGGGAGGTTGCAGGTACCCACCACCACATTCGGCTAATTTTTTGTATTTTTAATAGAGATGGGGTTTCACTATGTTGGCCAGGCTGGTCCCCACTCTAGTTTCTTTTCTGTTTTTTTTGGAAACAAAGTCTCACTCTATCTCCCAGGCTGGAGTGCAGTGGCGCGATCTCAGCTCACTGCAACCTCTGCCTCCCACGTTCAAGCGGTTCTCCTGCCTCAGCCTCCTGAGTAGCTGGGATTACAGGCGTGGGCCACCACACCCGGCTGATTTTTGTATTTTTAGTAGAGATGAGGTTTTGCCATGTTGGCCAAGCTGGTCTCGAACTCCTGACCTCAGGTGATCCGCCTGCCTCAGCCTCCCAAAGTGCTAGGATTACAGGCCAGAGCCACCGCGCCCGGCTCCCACTCTAGTTTCTAATGTCTGCTATCAGTTACGTACTAGGACTGCATTCTTGCCTTTACTGACAAGGTGACCTGGGACACCTGTAGGAAAACTTAAGCTGCTCATATGGCTACTGCAATGAATTTGCTTTTTGTTCCTTTGCATTTATAAACATCTGGAGGAAACAAAGAAAGAGAAAGCAAGCAAGAGGGAAGATTTCAAGACTGTCTGCTCTCAGCTCCCCCATTTCACTTTTGATTTAGTATAATAATTTTGTTTTCTTTTGAGATGGAGTCTCACTCTGTCACCCAGGCTGGAGTGCAGTGGTGCGATCTAGGCTCACTGCAACCTCCACCTCCCGGGTTCAAGCGATTCTCCTGCCTCTGCCTCCCGAGTAGCTGGGACTACAGGTTCCTGCCATCACATCCAGCTAATTTTTTGTATTTTTAGTAGAGACGGGGTTTCTGGTTTCACCGTGTTAGTCAGGATGGTCTCGATCTCCTGACCTCGTGATCTGCCCACCTCCGCCTCCCAAAGTGCTGGAGCGCAGTATGATTTATTATAATTTTTTCTTTTCTTTTTTTACTTTTTCTTTTTTCTTTTTTTTTTTCACTTTCAACTGTCTTGATAGAGTTACAGATTTATTATAATTTTTAAAGAGGGCATCTCTTTGAAGAGCAGGGCACGGTAGAAACCAAATACTGAAGTACTCTGGGCTCCCCAAGTGGCAGGTTTATTTCCCCCCAGTAGCAGAGGGTACAAACTCAAATCAAATCTGGTCTCCTGGCTCTTTGCATAACTCTATGGGTACCTGAATGATTAGTTTCTCTAGACTTTCAAAACCAAGAGCTTAGTTTCTTTTCTGTGTTCTCCTTCTTGCCCCTGCTGGGCTGCGATTGTTAAATAAGGCTGCAAGAAAATCAGCCCCTAACTCAGACAGCTAAATATTCACATAGCATCTAGGTTCTGCAGACATTTAACGAGCCTGTGATGCTCCCACTCCTGCGTAACTGAATGAAGACCTCACCGCTCAGTTCATGCTGGTTTACCCGCAGGGTGTGCAAAGCAGGAGGTTGCTACTCTTCCTTTTTTCTGCTTGGTCCACTGATCCTTTGCCCATTTCCTTAATAAGCTGCCTTTATCTTTGCCTCTATTGATTCACACTGTTTTTATCCCTAGCTATTACTCCTTAAGCACTAAATATATCCCACTGTTCACATCAGTAAGATCTAATCTTTATGAATTCTACATCTCTTTTCTTCTAGATGTGTTGGATTATTGTGTATGTGTATGTCCACGTAGCTAATATAACATTGGACATCCAAGTAGTTAGCATAGAAGTAAAAAGTAGAATAAAGGATAACGGAGTCCGGGAAGGGTAGGGGTTTTCCTTGCCTGCTGCCCAGATGGCGCTGATTTATCAAGACAGGGGAACTGCAATAGAAAAAGAATTTAAATCACACAGAGCTGGCTGACCGGGAGACTGGAGTTTTATTACTCAAATCAGTCTCTCTGAAAATTCAGAGTCTCCCATTTTTCAAGAATAGTTTGGCAGGCAGGAGAATGGGTGCTGCTGGTTGGCTGGGGATGCCGTCGTAGAGGTGTGGAAAACAGTCCCTGTGCCCTGAGCCTGCATGTAGGTGGGGGCCGCAGGACAATTGAGTCAAGAGTCAGAGGCTCCTGGGAGAGGAGCCATTAGGTCTTCAAAAGTGCAAAAGCCTGGCAGGGCACGGTGGCTCACGCCTGTAATTCTAGCACTTTGGGAGGCTGAAGCAGGTGGATCTCTTGAGGTCAGGAGTTCGAAACCAGTCTGGCCAACATGATGAAACCCGTCTCTACTGAAAATACAAAAATTGGACTCCATGTTTGGGTCCCCTTCCACAAACATTCCCTTCGTGGAAGCCATCTTTCTCTCTCCTGGATTTACCCTCTGGAGTTCCCTTCCACACTCTTGTGGAAGCCTGTCTTCCCCTCCTAAACTCCATCTCTCTCTCTGTTCCCTTCCATTCAGTGTGAAAGCTGCTTTCCCCTCCTGGATTCCATCTTTCTAGATTCTTTCACTCAGTTTGAGAGTTAGCTGTTTTCTTTCTCTCTCCTTCTCCTGTTTCTCTCTCTTTAAATAAATCACTTTCTACAAAATATATATATATATATATATATATATATATATATATACATACATATACACACACACACACACACACACAATAATTGGCAGAGCGTGGTGGTGGGTGCCGATAATCCCAGCTACTTGGGAGGTGGAGGTTGCGGTGAGCTGAGATCATGCCACTTCTACTCTAGCCTGGGTAAAATAGGGAAACTGCATCTCAAAAAAAAAAAAGAAAGAAAGAAAGAAAGAAATTGCGAAAGCCTGAATAGACACCTGAAAAGGCCAATCTTAGGCTGTACAATAGCAAGCCGAGGTCGTGCCACTGCACTCCAGCCTGGGTGACACAGTGTGACTCCATCTCAAACAAATTTTTTAACAATTAGATCATTATAGTTACAGGAAAAAATGAAACATTAATTTCAATTTATTAACATTTCATTATTTTCTATATAATAAATAGAAATTAATGCTTCACTATTTCCTGTGACTATAATGATCTAATTGTTATAACTTTTTTGGGGGGGTCAATTATAGTTGCAACTTTTATTAGACACAACTGATCAAAACAATTTCAGTATTACACATATCCATAACTGCTCAACATCAGAAGTAACATTTCTTTAAGAGGCAGATTTTGCTGGATGCATCGTGGCCTGGATTGTACTCGGACGCTTGACGCCGAGCAAGTGCAGTTCTTGCCCACAACGCTGTTCCACCCAGCAAGATGCTTTGCTCAGCATGGTTACTCTGGGACCCAGGCTTCTGCAGTCCTCCTCTCAGTGTCTGCACCCATGATCACTGAGGCAGGAGAAACGGAATGTGGCAAATGGTGCACTGGCTCTAAAGTCTCTGCCTGGAAATGATACATGTCACCTGCATTTGCACCTCATTAGCCCCTGCTGGTCCCAGGGCCACATCTAACTTCAAAGAGAGCTGGGGAAGAGCAAACCTTCCAGATGGTCAAAAGGGAAGAACTGGAATTCATGTGAAGCCCTGCATAGATAAATGGGGCTTCCCTCCCACTTCCCTTCTAATTCATTGGTGGAAATAGATGTTGGAAACAGATGCTCGATGCTGCAAAGAAAAAATCAGCTCTGAGACAAAGGATCTTTCAGCAACGCAATTTTTACTCTCTGGACTGCAGGAAGGGCTACCCTCATTAGCCATCATTGCCACAAGAGTACAAAGAACAAAGGAAAACACACAAATTTATCCCTTAGGCATTTGGGGTCATCCTTACTGCTGTGTCTGATCTCCGTGGGCTGGAGCAAGACCTCACAATCTAAACTAAAACCCGATTAGCTAACAACTTAACACTTTTCTAAATAGGTAAAAGCAATGGAGAGCTGGGACATGCCTGTGAGCACGTTCACCATAGATATCTTGGTTAAAGTACAAGGTAATAGAATGTGCTACATGCCTATAAGCATGGCATGTCTAACAGCTACATAGGATGGAGCTTAACCAAGTTATTAGCATACTTATTCTTTAACAAGAAAGGAAACTTTAAAAAGATTCTACTTTTCACGTTCGTGTATCCATGAATGCATATATATACTTTCTGAGGCGGGGTCTCTGTTCTGGCTGGAGTGCGGTGGCGCAGTCACAGTGCACCGCAGCCTCCACTGATCCCCAGGCTCAAGCCATCCTCCGACATCAGCTCTCGAGTAGCTGGGACTACAGGTTCTTGCCACCACACCTGGCTAATTGTTGTGTATTTTTTGTAGAGATGGTGTTTTGCCAGGTTGCCCACGCTGGTTTCGAACCCTCTGGGCTCAAGCAATCTGCCTGTTTCAGCCTCCCAAAGTGCTGGGATTAGAGGTATGCACCCCGCCTGAGTGAGTATTAGTCATTGCTAAGGCAAGGCAGAGTTCAGAAGTGATTTTATTCCTATTATTGTGTTTGTCTTTCTAGACAGAAGTTACGAGAAACTTTGGTCACACAGGTAGATGAGAATAAAAGGAGTTTTGTTAGAAAAATGTCACTCAAGGGCCAGGCACGGTGGCTCATGAGTAATCCCAGCATTTTGGAAGACCGAGGGCAGGAAGATTGCTGGAGCCCAAGTGACTAGCTTGGGCAACATAGTAAGAACGCATATCTGGAAAAATTTTTAAAAATTAGCCCCCTGTGGTTGTGTGCAACTGTAGTCCCAGCTACCCAGGAGGCTGAGGCTGAAGAATCGATCCCTTGAACCCAAAAGTCCAAGGCTGCAGTGAGCTATGATTGTGCCACTGCGCTCTAGCCTGGACAACAAAGTGAGACTAAACAAACAAATAACAAAACCCCAGAGAAATGTTCCTCAGTTTTTGAACTCTTTCTGAATTGTGTGTTAAAGTGTAATAGTGATCTGTCTATAACAAGCATTAATTTACAATGATCTACCAGCTAACAACACCTTGATCAGGTCCTAGAAAGCAAATATTTAGAAATCCAAGTTGCTAAATGATTTGTACAAAATGGTAAGAAGCATCCCCTTTCCCAATACCTATGTGAATATTTCAAAGAGCATCTGGAGATTCTATATGCCAGGGCAATGCAACACCATGAAGATGGGTGGGGCATGAGGGACGCCTTCCTGCCTGCCTGCCTGCCTGCCTTCCTCCCTCCCTCTCTCCCTTCCTTCCTTCTCTCTCTCTCTCTTTCTCGCTTTCTTGTTTCAGTCTGTTACCCAGACTGCAGTGCAGTGGTGTGATCTCTGCTCACTGCAAACTCCCCTTCTCGGGTTCAAGCGATTCTCTTGCCTCAGCCTTCCAGGTAGCTGGGACTATAGGTGCGTGCCACCACTCTCAGCTACTTTTTTGTATTTTTAGTAGAGATGGGGTTTCACCATGTTGGCCAGGATAGTCTCAATCTCCTGACCTCCTGATCCACCCGCCTTGGCCTCCCAAGGTGCTGGGGTTACAGGTGTGAGCCACCACACCCGGCCAGAAGGATACCTTTCTTTTGGGAAGCTGGGAGCCTTATTTGTGCACTGATAAGAGGGCAGGGATGAAAAAGAAACTTTCCATCACTGGTATTCTCAGGTCAGTTTCAGAAAAGAGACTGGATGCAAGTTGAACATATTGATGGAAATGGATTCCCTTTTAGAACGATCTGTGCCTGCGTATCCCTTGGAATGCCTTTGCATAGCCCAGGGGTATATGCGCCCCCTTGTGAAGCCTGCAGTATTAAAATTTACTGTTTGAGCCCATGAGAGGACACATTTCAGAAATTTGTTTCTCATAGTTCTGGAGAGTAGGAAGTCTGAGATCAGGGATCCAGCTGAACTGATTTCTGGTGAGGGCTTTCTTCCTGGATTGCAGACAAGATGCCTTCTTGCTGTGTCAAAGGGCTAGGCTGGGTGCAGTGACTCACACTTGTAATCCCAGCACTTCGGGAGGCCGAGGCGGGCAGATCATTTGAGGTTAGGAGTTCGAGACCAGCCTGGCCAACATGGTGAAACCTCATCTCTACTAAAAATACAAAAATTATCTGGGTGTGGTGGCACATGCACACAGCTGTAACCCCAGCTACTCAGGAGGCTGAGGCAGGAGAATCACTTGAACCTGGGAGGCGGAGGTTCAGTGAGTCCAGATCGTACCACTGTACTCCAGCCTGGGCGACAGAGCAAGACTTCATCTCAAAAACAAAACAAAACAAAGCCCCAAAACCAAACCAAAACAAAAAAAGTTTAAACAAGATAATGGATATCAGAAGCCCCCAGCCCCCAGGCTGTGGACTGGTACCTGTCCATGGCCCATTAGGAACTGGGCCACATAGCAGGAATTAAGCGGGCGAAGGAGCATTACCACCTGAGCTCAGCGTTCTGTTAGATCAGTGGGCATTAGATTCTCACAGGCGCACAGATCCTGTTGTGAACTTGGCATGTGAGGCATCTAGGTTGCACACTCCTTATGAGAATCTCAGGCCTGATGATCTGTCACTGTCTCCCATCACCCCTGGATGGAACTGTCCCATTGCAAGAAAACGAGCTCAGGGCTCCCACTGATTCTACACTATGGCGAGTTGTGTGTAATTATTTCATTATATATTACAATGTAATAATAATAAAAATAAAGTGCACAATAAATGTAATGCCCTTGAATCATCCCGACACGATCCCCCATCCCTGTGCGTGGAAAAATTGTCTTCCATGAAATTGGTCCCTGTTGCCAAAAAGCTTGGGGACCACAATGTCATAGTCTTTATGCCTGTGCCCCACACAGCATTTAATAAATACAAGCTGTAATGTAATAATATCATTGTTAACATTATTTGATGTGAAAATGAACTCAGATGCATGAACAAGTACTGTGAAAATGTGCACATGTGTTAAAGATAAAATGTGGGCTTCATACAGATTCCACTCTCCCTGTCTTGGACTCCTTCCACCGAAACCCCTGGGAGAAGCAGCACTGGCCATCCTTGGGAAAATTCTAGTATAAGCCTTTTATTTTTTGAGATGGAGTCTCACTCTGTTTCCCAGGCTGGAGTGCGGTGGTATCATCTCAGCTCATTGCAACCTCCACTTTCTGGGTTCAGGTGATTCTCCTGCTGCAGTCTCCTAAGTAGCTGGAATGACAGGCGTATGCCACCATGCCTGGCTAATTTTTTGTATTTTTAATAGGGACAGGGTTTAGCCATGTTCGCCAGGCTGGTCTTGAACTCCTGACCTCAGGTGATCCTCCTGCCTTGGCCTCCCAAAGTGCTGGGATTACAGCCGTGAGCCACCGTGTCCAGCCAAAGCCTTTTTCTTACGTTCAAATGCCAAAGCCTCTGTGAAAAGTAAGAATTTTTATTTAGCGTGTCTCTGATCTTTTCCTGAGCTGAAATTTTGTTGGACAGAGAAGAGAGAATGCAAGCATGAAGGGTCTGTGAGCTGGGACAGGGATTGGGGGACCCACAGGTGGATAAGGCAATTCACAGCATGAAATAGAGAAACTCCAAGACTTAAACCCCACTTTTCCCATTTCTCAGTTTGACCAGGGGTCTCGCCTCTACCTCTGTGTTCTCCTGCCTCTTCTGTTGCATTCCTGAAATGCTGTGTCCTTTAAATCCACGGCATTGCTCCCTCCCTGTTGCCCTGGAAACAGCTCTTGTTATCCAGCCAGAGGGCTTTATTGATTTATCTGCCTTCTTTCAACCCCTCCTTAAAAACTAGCACAATGTCATCAAATGAATTTCTTGTGTTTTAAGAAGTCTTCCTTGAAAAACCTGAACACTTACAAATAAGCATATTTACTCGCTTTCCCTTTAGTGATGAAACAACCTCAGTTTTTTGGTTGCACATTGCTTCCTCTGTAAGACTGCCTTTACTGTTTTTGTAGCATCTAGTACTATATTTGATTGAATGTATTTGTTTAATACATTTACATTAATGCTAAAACACATTCTGGCATCTGTCCTGCCTCTGGTGGATAGCTTCATAGAGAGACTTTTTTTTTTTTTTTTGAGACAGGGTCTTGCTCTGTTGCCCAGGCTGGAGTGCAGTGGTACAATCACAGCTCACCACAGCCTTGAATTCCTGGGCTCAAGGGATCCTTTCAAGTTAGCCTCTTGAGTACCTGGAACTACATGTGTGTGCCATCATGTCCAGTTAATTAATTAACTAAAATTATTTTTTTTATTTTTTATTTTTTTTAAAGACGGGGTTTCACCATATTGGTCAGGCTGGTATCGAACTCCTGACTGCAGGTGATCCACCCGCCTCAGCCTCCCAAAGAGCTGGGATTACAGGCATGAGCCACTGTAACTGGCACCAGTTAATTTTTTAATTTTTCGGGGGTTAGAGGGAAAGGATCTCACTCCATTGCCCAGGCTAGAGTGCAGTGGCACGATTATAGCTCATGGCAACTTCAAACTTCCAGGCTTAAACTATCCTCCTGACTCAGCCTCCCTAGTAGCTAGGACTACAGGTACATGCCACCGTGCCTGGCTAATATTTTGTATTTTTATAGAGACAAGGTTTTGCCATGTAGCCCAGGCTGGTCTTGAACTCTTGGGATCAAGCTATCTTCCCACTTTGTTACCTCCTAAACTGTTGGGATCACAGGTGTGAGCCACCACAGGTGGCCTGAGAGATTTAATGCAAAACCCTGACTGCATACAGTGTTGCATATCAAAGAAGGAATTCCATATTTCAGGCGGTGAGTTACTCATTTAATGTAATGTTTCACATAATAGAATTCTGGTACAGTGAAGCCTAATGTTAGACGCAACATACAATAACCTGAGCTTTGAAATGTCTTAGAATAACTATATTTCACATTTGGAAGAATTCTCCGAGATCACTGAAGCCTCCGATTCTTAGGCATAACTAATTTAATCAAGAGAGGAAATGATTTCAACAACCAAAAGCTACTTCCTGTGTTAAAAAGGAAATAGCAGATTGTGCTAAGACCTGATGGATTGATAAAAACTGATGTGCACGTCTCTCTGTTCCTAATAGCAGCATTACTAAGTATACCTGCACACGGAAGTTCTGGCATCTGTGAGTAGCAGTGGCAGTGCCCTGCCCTCCCTCATGGAGATGCTCCCAACTCCTTCTCTTTCGTGCTTCTGTCATCAGGGGGAGGGAGTCAAATAAATGCTCCTTCATGTCCCCACCCCCCAGGAGGTGTGCACACCCTCCCCTCTACTCAGGAGAGACGCTCGTGCCCGGGGCTGGGCTGTGGTGGTGAGCTGGTGTGTGAACACACGTGGAAGCTTGTCCTTTTCAGAATCCTCCTTCCCACTTCTCTCTGAGACCTCCTCCCTCCACCTGTCCCGGCCCTTTTTCTCATTTGAGTAACTCACCTCTCTATCTCCTCTTTCTCCTTCCCCTAGCCCCTGTATTTCCTGGATTCATGGACAGCAAAAGCATGTTCCAGGGACTGATTCTCATCTTTCTCACCCTTAGTTAGACTAGTACTTTGAATATATATAAATATATTTTAGACAAAGTCTCGTTCTGTCACCCAGGCTGGAGTGCATCCAGTGGCACAATCTCAGCTCACTGTAACCTGCGTCTCTTGGGTTCAAACGATTCTCATGCCTCAGCCTCCCGACAGGGATGTGCCACCATGTGCGGCTAAATTTTTTTGTATTTTTTAGTAAAGACGGGGTTTTGACATGTTGGCCAGGCTAATCTTGAACTCCTGGCTCAAGCAATCCACAAGGCTCGGCCTCCCAAAGTGCTAGGATTGAGCCCCTGTGCCCATCCTGAATCTTGGTTTTTAATTAGGAGTGGGCTAAGGGAGGGTACCTGGGGTTAACTAAGGAAATACACACAAAATCCCCAAAAGATATGATTTTAAAATATAACTCTCCTAAAAGAGTTTGTATAAATTAGATCATTATAGAGCTAAAAAGCTTAGAAATTATTGGTCCAGTTCTTTCATTTGTTAATGAGGAAACGGAGGCCAGATATATTAAAGGACTTGCCCACAGTCACCTAGTTGGTGGCAGAGGCCATATCACGGAGTCCAAATCTCCTTGCTTTCAGGCCAGTATCATTTCCTGAGCATTACACTGTCTCTTATGTCAAGACTCCATTATTACATTAAAAGTTCCCAATCAACTATAATTTATACCAGCTTTTAGAATACGTATATAAATTGAACAGTCTTGATACACATGTCAAAAGAACTTGGAAAACTGCTACCACAACTCAATTTTGGGGGCAGACTGGCAAGAACTGTGAGGGATTGTTATCCACAGCACACAATGGAAGTGGATATAGCCTCTCCGTACTCAGGATTTCTTCCTGGTCTTAGATGTCAGCAACCTATTTTAATTAACTTAAACCTTCATGTGTCACATCCTGTCTGAACCTCAGGGTTTCTGGAAGAAACAGAAAATAGGATTCAAATAGTCAGGCTTCCGGTAGGCCAGTCATTATCTTTATTTTTTTATTCATTTTTTTTTCAGAAAAAGAGAGAAAATGAGAAACAGCAAAAGAAAGAAAAAAAAGAATGAAAGAGAGAAAGAAAGAGGAAGAGAAAGAGGGAGAGAGAATGGGATTCTTGTTTTATTGCCCAGGCTAGAATGCAGTTTAAAAATGGGTATTAAAAACCTCTTTTATGC
>CAUYQU010103913.1:0-18622 GCA_963574635.1 Cheracebus regulus
GCCATTTTCACGATACTGATTCTTCCTAACCATGAGCATGGAATGTTTTTCCATCTGTTTGTGTCCTCTCTTATTTCCTTGAGCAGTGGTTTGTAGTTCTCCTTGAAGAGGTCCTTCACATCCTTTGTTAGTTGTATTCCTAGGTATTTTATTCTTTTTGTAGCAAGTGTGAATGGCAGTTCATTCTTTATTTGGCTCTCTTTAAGTATTTTACTGTTGTATGGGAATGCTTCTGATATTTGTACATTGATTTTGTATCCTGAGACTTTGCTGAAGTTGCTTATCAGCTTAAGATGATTTTGGGCTGAGATGATGGAGTCTTCTAAATATACAATGATATTATCTGCAAATAGAGACAATTTGACTTCCTCTTTTCCTAATTGAATATGCTTTATTTCTTTTTCTTGCTTGATTGTCCTGGCCAAAACTTCCAATACTATTTTGAATAGAAATGGTGAGAGAGGGCAGCCTTGTCTTGTGCCAGTTTTAAAAGGGAATGCTTCCAGTTTTTGCCCATTCAGTATGATATTGGCTGTGGGTTTGTCATAAATAGCTCTTATTATTTTGAGACAAGTTCCACTGATACCTAGTTTATTCAGAGTTTTTATCATAAAAAGCTGTTGAATTTTGTCAAAGGCCTTTTCTGCATCTATTGACATAATCATGTGGTTTTTGTCTTTGGTTCTGTTTATGTGATGGATTACGTTTATAGATTTGCGTATGTTGAACCAGCTTTGCATCCCTGGGATAAAGCCTATTTGATCATGATGGATAAGCTTTTTGATGTGCTGTTGAATTCAGTTTGCCAGTATTTTATAGAGTATTTTCACATCAATGTTCATCATGGATTTTGATCTGAAATTTTCTTTTTTAGTTATGTCTCTGCCAAGTTTTGGTATCAGGATGATGTTGGTCTCATAAAATGAGTTGGGGAGGATTCCCTCTTTTTGTATTATTTGGAATAGTTTCAGAAGGAGTGGTACAAGCTCCTCTTTATAACTCTGGTAGAATTTGGCTGTGAACCCATCTGGTCCTGGACTTTTTTTGGTTGGTAGCCTATTAATTGCTGTCTCAATTTCAGACCTTGTTATTGGTCTACTCAGGGATTTAACTTTTTCCTGGTTTAGTCTTGGGAGGGTGTAAGTGTCCGGGAATTCATCTATTTCTTCTAGATTTACTGGTTTATTTGCATAGAGGTGTTTATAGTAGTCTCTGAGAGTAGTTTGTATTTCTGTGGAATGAGTGGTGATATCCCCTTTATCATTTTCTTTTTGCAGTATTTGATTCTTCTCTCTTTTTTATTAGTCTGGCTAGCAGTCTATCTATTTTGTTGATCTTTTCAAAAAAGTGCCTCTTGGATTCACTGATTTTTTTGAAGGGTTTTGTGTGTCTCTATCTCCTCAGTTCTGCTCTAATCTTAGTCATTTCTTGTCTTCTGCTAGCTTTTGAATTTGTTTGATCTTGCTCCTCTAGTTATTTTAATCATGACATTAGAGTGTCAATTTTAGATCTTTCCTTTTTGCATTTAGTGCTATAAATTTTCCTCTATACACTGCTTTAAATGTGTCCTGGAGATTCTGGTACATTGTGTCTCCATTATCATTGGTTTCAAAAAAAATCCTATAAAAATACCTAAGCAATATCATTCAGGACACAGGCATGGACAAGGACTTCATGACTAAAACACCAAAAGCAATAGCAACAAAAGCCAAAATAGACCAATGGGATCTAATTAAACCAAAGAGCTTCTGCATAGCAAAAGAAACTATCATTAGAGTGAACTGGCAACCAACACAATGGGATAAAATTTTTGCAATCTACCCATCTGACAAAGTGCTAATATCCAGCATCTTCAAAGGACTTAAATAAATTTACAAGAAAAAAAAACAAACAACTCTATCAAAAAGTGGATGATGAGTATGAACAAACACTTCTCAAAAGAAGACATTTATGCAGTCAACAAACATGAAAAAAACTCATCAGTGGTCATTAGAGAAAAGCAAATCAAAACCACATTGAGATACCATCTCATGCTAGTTAGAATGGCGATTATTTAAAAATCAGGAGACGATGCTGGAGAGGATGTGGAGAAATAGGAATGCTTTTACACAGTTGGTGGGAGTGTAAATTAGTTCAACCATTGTGGAAGCCAGTGTGGTCATTCCTCAGGGATCTAGAACTAGAAATATCATTTGACCCAGCAATCCCATTACTGGGTATATACCCAAAGCATTACAAATCACTCTACACAGGCACATGTATGTTTATTATGGCACTGGTCACCATAGCAAAGACTTGGAACCAATTCAAATGCCCATCAATGATAGACTGGATAAAGAAGTTTTGGCACATATACACCATGAAATACTATGTAGCCATTAAGAAGGATGAGTTCATGTCCTTTGCAGGGACATGGAAAAAGCTGGAAACCATCTTTCTCAGCAAACTGACACAAGGACAGAAAACCAAACACTGCATGTTCTCACTCGTAAGTGGGTGTTGAACAGTGAGAACACGTGGACACAGGGAAGGGAACTTCACATACTAGGTCCTTTGGGGGTTGGGGGGCTCGAAGAGGGATAGCAGGAGGTGGGGGGATAGGGGAGGCATTGCATTAGGAGAAATACCTAATGTAGATGACCGGTGATGGATGCAGCAAACCACCATGGCATGTGTATACTTATGTAACAAACCAATGTTCTGCACATGTACACCAGAACTTAAAGTATAACAATAATGATGGTGATGATGATGATGATAAAGAGTAACTGTAGAATGTGCTGGGAACGCAATGCCATGAAATAAGGGGTAGCTGGCAGAAACAACCTGAGCTCTGTTGCAGCCCTCATAAAAGGATGTCATTCAAAGCTTTTGCCCAGTGCAGCAGGTTGCCCTGAGGTATAAACCCTACAGTGGGCTGCTTTCCTTTGTCTCTCAGCTGAGGTGCAAATGACACATGCATAGTCAGGACTCTTTCTGCCCTGAGCAGCTTTCCTGAAACTCCAGTCACTTTCTCTCAATGAATTCCAGGTTTTGGCTGTTCTTGCTGCCTATCTGTGAGTAATACATCTGCTTCACTTACCTTTTTGCTTATGATTGTATTCTGTCTCACCAGACCCAAACAAGTTGGTAACCAATGCACAGTGAACCTGCTTCACAGTGGAAATGAAAGTGGCATCACTTACAATTATTTTATTTTAGTGAACCACTAGCAAAATTTTTTAACTCCATTCCTCATTACCACCTACCCTACTAGTTTAGATGGTTTAGACCATCTAGCATACCAAAGGAAGGATTGTCTCCTCTATGAGACACAGTAATAATTTAATTAAACTGTAAATTAAGACTGCCACATGACCACTTGGAGCTTCTCATGCCCTTCAATCAATTGGCACAGAAAAGAGTTACTGTACTGGTTGGGAGGGTGGATTCTGATTATCAAAGGGAATTAGCATGCTACTAGACAAAGGAGATCAGGAAGATTATGTCTGGAATATAAGACATTCCTTAGAGTATCTCAGTACTACCATATTCTGTGATTGAAATCAATGAAAAACTACAACAATCCAGTCTAATTAGTACTGCTAATAATTAAGACCCTTTGAAAATCAAAGTTTGGGTGATCCTACCAGGCAAAGGGCCATGACCCACTGAGTGCTTGCCTAGGGTAAGAAAACACACCATGGGTAGTAATAATTTTTATAAAAAACAACAGGTGACCAGTTAGAGAAATTAGGAATATCATTGCTATCAGTATTATTTTCCTATTTTTATAAATATATTTGAATGTCTGTATTAAAGAAATTTTTTTCTTCCCTTTCTTATTTTATTATCTTCTAACATAGAATGTATTAATAAGAGCCAACTTTACATCACAGTATTTCAGTCAGAGGATGTCAAGGAGAAGAGTAAGATCACTCAAGTCTTTTGTATCTTTTACTAGCAAAGGGCTTATCTTGGTTTCAAGAAATAATTGAAGAATTATAAGTATAACTTGGAACTTCATGTTTTCAGTTACTTTTACCCATAAACCTGAGGTAAAAATACAATAGCAATCATATATACAACAAAAGGAGAGAAATTATATGTTCATGTAAATATTTCACATATTATATAATTTAAAAGATAATATGGTAACTGTTATCATAATACAGATTTAGAAAGTGACTAAGGACCAAGTTTCAGAAAGTTGGCACTACAATTACCTTGGCATCATTTTGAAGGCCCTTTCTACTAAATGCAATGCCTTCATTAAATGAATACCACTGCATGTGGATGCTTTCAAAAGCAGAAAAGTAAAGAATTTGATGAGTAAAGAATGCAATTGTTATTTTGACCTTAATTAAAAAAAAAATCTAAAAACATCAGAATTTGGTGACAAAATAGCCATTCCATCTGGAATGTAGATAATAAAGAAATAAAACATTAGGAAATCCCCCCAATATACCCATTTTTCATAAAGGTAGATACTTCTAATGAAAATTCTTTTATTTTTCAAAAACCCAGATCATAGCTATTTATGGTGCTGTTTTGTGAATCGTGGAGTAATGTCACAAAGCTCTTTTTGAAATATGTTTGTGCCATTTTTAAAGCAAACAAATACATCAAAACATCTCTTTATCCTGGAAAGAATAAACGTGCTTCTGGCTGCATTGAGATTTAAAAGAAATATTCTTTTCAGGTATTCTATCCAGTAGGATTCTTTTCTGTTCCATAAAACCTGGTTCAGAATATACCCCCAGTGAATGAAGAATTTTTATTACCGACAATGGCTTTCTTTAACGATTGTTTAGTAAGACGATTTCACACAAGTATCTTATTGAATATATACAGAAGAAAGACTTTAAACCCTTGCAGTTAATGGACTACACTTGTAATTATAGTTCAGTTGGTTAAGTGACTGAGGGAAATCAATTTACTCCACGTTACCAGTGGATGTCATTGTTATACCCAAAGAAGCCCCCACTTAAAATGCATGTTCAAGAAATAAACTCACTCAAAGAACAATTTTATTTTATATCACATTGCTGTGTTTCAGGTGATTTTCTTATGATTCCCACTGTCAAGAAGGAAAGACAATGGTTTCTCTAAGTTCTCTGTGAAGCAATGGTAGGAGAATTAATTACCATTTCAAATGAAGGTAAAATAACTTGTTTGGAATTATGCCAATTTCACAGGAAAAGGCAAGAGAAACTATTTAAGAAACAATAAATAAATTTAAAATTTTATGGTTATTTTTAAAAAGAAATGTTTATGGAAATATTTAAAACATTCTTCAGACTAAAGATTATTGTACATATTGTAATAAATTATTTGGGCATCCTTGCCAGCTTTTTTTCCCCCTTGTGAGTTGATTAGAACATGTTGATTACTAATTTTTTTTGACAATGGTTAAGCACAACAGCCTCCTTTTGCCTTTATTTCTTTATCTTTTATTCAGTTCATTTGTTAGTTTGATCACTTGACATTTCTGTTTTTTCTCATGGTAAGTGTAGAAAGATTTATACTACTCCTTTCTGAGGAACTGAAATGCTCTCAAAGGACTTGCTTAAGAGACAGGCACTTAATGTGAGAGGAGTTTTTTTCTGTGACACTTGAACCTTGGCCTTTCCACTAGAGTATTTGACAAGAGTGTTAAATCTGGTGGTAGCTTTCTATTTATTCTATTATGGACATTCGTGTCCCTTAAGCATTGGCCTGAAACCTCTAATTCTTCGCTAAGAGACTGTGGACAGCAAGCAGATGGTAGTTCTTTTAGTTAAAATAAAACTGAGTTTGAACTTGCATCTAAATGTGAACTGTGTATTTCTTATTACATATGGTTCTTTAAATTTTCTAAATGTAATGCCCAAAGAAAACCTACAGCTATAAAAGTTGTAGTTTAGCAATGCACACAATATAATATTGATGACAGAATAGTCATCATTGCTTAGACGCAACTTTGACATTCTCTATAAGTTATTTCTTGAGACTCAGTTATACTTTGTCTACTATGTGCTAGGCACTTTATACTCATCATCTTATTTAACGCTCAGAGTAACCTGCTGAATTATTAATTCATTATTATCATCATTCTATTTTTATTTATTATATTCATTTATTTCTTTTGAGACAGAGTCTCACTGTGTTGCCCAGGCTGGAGGGCAGTGGCACTGTCTCGGCTCACTGCAACCTCTGGCTCCCAGGTTCAAGCCATTCTTGTGTCTCAGACTCCTGAGTTGCTGGGATTACATGTGCATGCCATCATGCCCAACTATTATCATTTTATGAATAAAGGAATTAAAGTTCAGAAAGGTAAATTATCTTGCAATTAATGATAAATAGATTATTGCTCATACCCAAATCTGGGTACTTTCAAAGCTCTTAACTTATTCCACTAAATTTCAAAGCTCTTTACAATCTTCCTCCAAAATACCCCGATCATAGTATTAGCTCAGAGAGCTCCCTGCAAATTTGACATTTCATGAAAATTTTATATTTCAGTCTAGCTCAGAGAGCTCCTTGCAAATTTGACATTTTATGAAAATTTTATTTTTCACTTTGAAAATAATTTACACATTGTATTATATTATGCATCTGAAGTTGTTTATAAATATTTAAAATTATTTACGTGTTAAATTATGGTTTTTTCTTCAAATACTGGACAAAAGTTGATATTCTAAGACATAACATGTTTATCCCGCCACTTTATTCAATAATTACACTCATTTTTGTACTTCCAAAATTGTAGGAATATGCACACACACCAGCACAAAATAATACAATACATGAAGTAAATGGTATAAACAAGGCTATGGGACTAGTGCTTGGCAAAGTAAAAGGACTTCAGTGTATGGGTGAAGAATAGGGTATGCATGGACATATGCCAGGTTCATTAGAGGGGAACCATGGAAAGCATGAATTATACTTATTGTTTTTAATTAATTACTTTGCAGTCTACTTGGAAAAGAATAAAGAACAACTGGTCTATAAAAGCAATGAAATGCAACCCAATACACCCTTTATTAAGTGATTAGTAAATTGACAAGCATACTTAAAGTATAATAAAAAAAATAAAAATAAATGCTTGAGATGATGGACATGCTAATTATCCTTATCTGATTACTATACATTGTACATGTCAACATATGTATCCCATGAATATGTAAAATTATTTGTTAATAAAAAATAAAATACTGAAAGAAAAGTAAATTGACAAGCATCAAACCAGTTGCTTGAATGGTGTAAACATTTCTAAAACATGGTTCTTGCCCTCAAGATACTATTATAACAACCTGAGACATGTATAACTAATATTAAAACATAATGTGATAAGTATCATAATAGAAGTATGTAGAGGATACACAGAAACCACAGAGGTGGATATTATACTTGGGGTACTGTCTTCCCTAGATTTTTAAAAATTTGGTACAGTGGAAGATCAAGAATGGGGAATAAGACACAAGTATGTGTCTAGTAAATGTGTTTAGCAAATGTTAAGTAGTTTAGTAGGCCTAACTTAAAAGGAAGGCTCATGGGAGGAAAAAATATCATGATAGAAACAGTCTGTAAAGTGAAATAAGGTAAATAATGCCCCCTTTAAATGTTCACATGACTTGCGGCAGTTTTCTTTTCTAAAACTCAATGTCCTTGTAATTACTTGTTCAGTGGCTGTCTTCTCTAATGGAGTTTAAAATAAAAAATTGCAGGGGCTGCGTCATGTTTTCCCCTGCTTAACACAGTTCCTGACACATAACACATCTGAGACTTTGGAAAATCTCCAAAGAAAGAAAATAAAATAGGTACTTGATGTGGTGTACCAGAAACAGTCGGTGATTAAAACTAATGGTTAGGGGAGTACCACCTGAAAAGCAGTGTCTTCAGAGGACTTGGCTGGAAATACTATGAGAAATGACTTATGGAAGATGGATGAGGTAGCTCAGAACACATAGCTGTTATGGTGAAAGGCATTTCCAAAGTAGTGGCAGATCATGTAGGAAAGAAAAGAATGAATGAGAGATGTTTGTTCAAGATAAAATTATCCAGAATTTTGCATACTGGTATAAAAAGACTGAAGGAAAAAATAAGATAGAAAGACGACAATTTCCAATATGAAGGGCATGAGGTTGAAAGGTGACTTTGAGAAAAATGAAGCCTGTTTGGGAGAAGAAATTAAGGTTTGTTATTGAAGAAATTTATCTGCCAAGGATCTTTTGTCTATAAGTTTTATTGTTGATATGTTAAAATCTCATAGTTTAACAGTAAGGATAATGCTATAATTCTATAAGCTTGCTTTACTGCCTAATATCTCTTTTTCTTCAAGTCACATTCTGAATGGTCCTTTTACAAATGTGATTGTTGTTTTAAAATTTAACATAATTTCTTTTTTTGCAAAAGTGAATTTTCAGATTCAGATTCTCCTTGTTCACACTGATTCCAATCAGCAGGGATTATTTATATCCTTTGTGAATGGCTTGTACTTTAATTAGAGGCCTATGTGGTGTGCCCTTGAAAAATCTTCTCTTTCTAAAGATACCAACAAAAAGTAGTAAAGAAACTTTCAACTCCTCTAAAACAATATCTATTTTTAATTTTTCTTAGGGAAATATCTCAAAGCCTTTCTTTGTTTTATGTTCCTTTTGTTTTAGTTTTTATTTTTTAGAAGAAAAAAAAATCTGTCTTGTACACCATATTTGAAAAACCTCTGTTTTTTGTTTTGTTTTGTTTTGTTTTTCAGATAATGAGGGACCTACAGGTCTGAATTAATATCTCAATCACATCATGTTTCCTTTAAGCTTTAGATGAAATGCACAGGAAAGACCAATTCAATGACTCAATCTTTCCTCAAATGTTTTGCCTCCCAATGATCAAAAGGGGATTATAATAGTGTTTACTTTCTTCTCTCCTATGATCAGAAATTTCCAAGTTGATTTTTAGAGTGTAGTAAAACAGGCTTTATCTTCACTTATAAAATGTATCACTAGCAAGAGGAGGAGACAGATATTTCTAAAGGTATTAGAAGAATCATAACTGAAGTCAGGTAAAATAGATAAATATATTATAAAACTTTTGACAATAAGACAAAAATAAAAGGTAAACCTAGAAGATATGTTTTAAAAACATTTCTTATTTTAAGAAAAAGGGTAAAATATTATTAGTGGATGAGTATGTTTGAGACTGTGATGGAACAATGACAGAAAAAGGAAAGCAATAAAACAGACATTTGATTCTAAAAGCTCAAGTAAAGTAGTTTACATGAAATGAATTTAGATAATGGTATAATGGCCCAGAAAAAGGGCACCAGGGAAATATTAATTATTTCATTTGTTTGCATAAAAATGAATGGAAAGTGGATATCTGGATGCTGAAGAAGAAACAAATAAGTATACCGAAATCACATTTCTTTGGACTAAAATTTATGATATGGGACATGAGTCCTTGGTATTATAAATTTTTAAAAATCCACACTTCAGTGTGTCTAAGTGTAGACCAGCTATATTTATAATGCATAATGTTTATAATACATTACACTACTTATAAATACTTATTATATTTATAATACATTATAATGTTAGTACAAGCCAATGTTATAGTAGGTTATAAATGTTTAGTTCTTATTTATAATGTTGAGAAAAATTATTCTTTCAAATTCTAAATTTAGATGGATATATAGCCAAAGCTAGTTCTTTTACACTCAAAATAAATGTATCCATATATATTTTATGAGTATCTTTAGATGTTGTAAGATTTTTCAAAATACACTCTAGCACATTAATAAATAATGTTGAGTAATGGTTCTAAGACTGTATACACCTGTTTTAAATTAAGGCAGCTAGGATGAATTAAATATATAAAAGCAAGATGCTATGTAATACTTGTGGGTGGTAAACATGAAAGTATGTTGTAATCCTACTTTCAATGCACTCAGAATTGAAGCAAATGTCCCACTGGGAGAAAAAACAGTATCCCAGTAGTCAGAAAACCTGAGTTCAAGATCCAGTGAAGCTGTGAAAGAACTTATTATTTTTGACAAAATTTTTTTTCAGTTTTGACATGAGAGCATTAACTCTCTAAATGTAGTGTGATGAGATTAAAGAAGACAGAGAAAATGAAAATAAAATAGACCACTATGATACCATTACACATAATAATATCTGTTCTGTTCTTTGCCTCTGTACTGCCCATGTGGCCTTTCTAAGAGAAAGAGAAATAATAATAGTAGAAAAGTCTCATTTTATTTTATGTATGTATACCTAGTCTTCCCCTTAAAATGGCTTGTTGACAATGAAAGTTGCTTCCCTTGGTTTTTAATAATAACAACGCTAATATGCCTGTTATATTTCTTTAGATGAGTGCATGGATATTTGCCTTGAATCACAGCCTGGCAATCATAGCTTTGCTAGGATAGAGTCAGACCTTCCATTAATTACACCTACCTAAGCTCATCCTGCAGTGCCAGCTAAACCTTTTTAATCTCCTTCTTCTGACAAGGAGCCACTTTTTCAAAATTTTAGTTCATGGAACCAAAGAGGAAGTATCAACATGTTTATTTGTTAATTTCTCAGTTGACAGTTTAATAGTATATTCAAGAGATATCCTGATGGACCAGAGAAGGCAAGAAAAAGAGACAGTAGTTATGAATAGGTAATAGGATATTTGATCTCTAAAGACAACAAAAGCATGTAACACACCTAGTTTTATTTTGTATGTGTTTCATTTTAAGAGCCAGGACAGAATAGATTCTGTCCCTGAATGATTACTATGCTGGGACTTAGGTTTATGTATTCCTTTCCCAAGGCCCTAATGTGCTCTGTTACTTTCCTAAAATGGTATATACAGTCTAGTGGTTGCTCTCTTGGTTCATATTCTTCTCAGGTACTTTGGAATAATATAATCACAGGAGGAACATGGAAATTCTACAACACATGTAAGATATGCATTCACAGTCATTGGGTAGGTTACAGGCAATAAGGGATCTCTACGTAGAATTGATATGACAAAAATATAGGGATAGAAAAAATATACATAGAGAAAGGAAGGCTTGGAGTTATTGGAAGTGATAATATAGAGTAAATCTCTAAGACAGAGGTGTCTAACTTTTGGGTATTCCCTGGGCCACATTAAAAGAAAAATAATTGTCTTGGCCACACATGAAATACACTAACACTTACAATATCTGATGAGCAAACACACACACACACACACACACACACACACACAAACACAAACACACAAAACCTCATAATGTTTTAAGAAAGTTTACAAATTTGTGTTGGGTTGCATTCAAAACCTCCTGGGCAACTTGCTGCTTTGTGTAGTCTCGGGACTTGGTGTCCTGTGTTCCAGCGGTGGCTAAAAGGGGCCAACATAGAGATCAGGCCTTAGCTTCAGAGGGTGCAAGCCCCAAGCCTTGGAGGCTTACATGTGATGTTGGGCCTATGGGTACATGGAAGTCAAGAATTGAGGCTTGGGAACTTTCACCTAGATTTCAGAGGATGTGTGAAAATTTCTGGATGTCCAGGCAGAGGTGAGCTTCAGAGGCGGAGTCCTCATGGAGAACCTATACTAGAGCAGTGCAGAAGAGAAATGTGGGGTTAAAGCCCCCACACAGAAGACCCACTGGGCACTGTCTAGTGGAGCTGTGAAAAAGGGGCCACCATCTTCCAGATCCCAGAATGATAGATCCACTGACAGCTAGTACTGAGCACTTAGAAAAGCTGCAAACACTCAATACCACCCCATAAAAGCAGCCAAAAGTAAGGCTATACCCTACAAAACCACAGAGGGGGAGCTGCCTAAGACCATCGAAACCCAACTCTTGCATCAGTATGACCTGGATGTGATTTATACAGGAAAGAGGTTTAATGAACTATCAGTTCCGTGTGGCTGGAGAAGCCTCGTAATTATAATGGAAGATGAAGGAAGAGCAAAGAGATGTCTTACCTGACAGCAGGCAAGAGAGCTTGTGTAGGGGAACTCTCATATATAAAACCATCAGATCTCATGAGACTTATTCGGTACCACAAGAATAGTATGGGGAAACTTCCCTCAAGATTCAATTATCTCCACCTGGCTTTGCCCTTGACACATGGAGATTATTACAATTCAAGGTGAGATTTGGGTAGGGACATAACCATATTATTCTGCCCCTGGTCCTTCCAAAATCTCATGTCCTCACAGTTCAAAACCAATAATGCCTCCTGAGTAGTCCCCCAAAGTCTTAACTCATTTTAGCATTAACTCAAAAGTCCACAGGTCCAAAGTCTCATCTGAGACAAGGCAAGTCCCTTCTGCATATGGGCCGGTAAAATCAAAAGCAAGTTAGTTACTTTCTAAATATAATGGGGGTACAGGCATTGGGTAAATACAGCCATTCCAAAAAGGAGAAATTGACCAAAATGAAGGGGATAAAGGCCCCATGCAAGTCTGAAATTCAGTGAGGTAGTCAAATCTTAAAGCTCCAAAATGATCTCCCCTGCTTTCATGTTTTACATCCAGGTCATGCTGATGCAAGAAGGTCCTGGGCAGCTCCACCCCTGTGGTTTTGTAGGGTATACTTTTGGCTGCTTTTATGGGGTGGCGTTGAGTGTCTGCAACTTTTCCAAGTGCCCAGTACAAGCTGTCAGTGGATCTATCATTCTAGGGTCTGGAAGATGGTGGCCCCTTTTTCACAGCTCCACTAGACAGTGCCCAGTGGGCCTTCTGTGTAGGGGCTTCAATCCCACATTTCTCTTCTGCACTGCCCTAGCATAGGTTCTCCATGAGGACTCTGCCTCTGAAGCTCACCTCTGCCTGGACATCCAGAAATTTTCACACATCCTCTGAAATCTAGGTGAAGGTTCCCAAGCCTCAGTTCTTGACTTCTATGCACCCATAGGCCCAGCATTATATGTAAGCCTCCAAGGCATGGGGCTTGTACACTCTGAAGCTAAGGCCTGAGCTCTATGTTGGCCCCTTTCAGCCACAGCTGGGACATAGGATACCAAGTCCTGAGACTCCACAAAGCAGCATGCACCTGGGCCCAGCCTGGGAAATGATTTTTCTCTCTTAGGCCTCCTGGCTTGTGATGGGAGGGCTGCCATGAAGACCTCTGAGACATACCCTGGAGACATCTTCCCCATGTCTTGGCAATTAAATTCGGCTCCTGGTTACTTATGTATATTTCTGCAGCTGGCTTAAATTTCTCCTCAGAAGATGAATTTTTCTTTTCTATCATGATGTCAGGCTGCAAATTTTCTGAACTTCTAGGCTCTGCTTCCCTTTTCATTTCAAACCATAGCTTTGCTAAGAAATAAAACTGAATGCTTTTAACAGTACCAAAGTCACTTTTTGAATACTTTGCTGCTTAGAACTTTCTTCCACCAGGTGCTCAAAATCATCTCTCTTCAGATCAAACTTCCACAGATCTCTAGGGCAGGGACAACATGCCACCAGTCTCTTTGTTAAAACATAACAGAGTCACCTTTTCTTCAGTTCCCAACAAGTTTCTCATCTTCATCTGAGACCACCTCAGACTGGACTTCATTGTCCATAACACTATAAGCATTTTGGTCAAAGCCATTCAATAAGTCTCTAGGAAATTCCTAACTTTCCCATATCTTCCTGTTATTTTCTGAGCCTTCCAAATTATTCCAACTTCTACCTGTTACCCAGTTCCAAAATCACTTCCACATTCTTGGGTATCTTTATGGCAGCACCCCACTCTACCAGTACCAATTTACTGTATTACTCTTTTTACATGCTGCTGATAAAGATATTCCCAAGACTGATAAAGGCAACAGGTTTAATAAACTCTCTATTCCACATGGCTTGGGAGGCATCACAATCATGGAAGAAGAGGAAGGCAGAGCAAAGGGATGTCTTACATGGCAGCAGACAAGACAGCTTGTGCAGGAAACTCTCATTTATAAAACCATCAGATCTCATGGGACTTATTCACTACCATGAGAACAGTAAGGGGGTCTGTTACACACTAACTGAAAGTGTGATTGGTAGACTCAGAGAATGTAAAAACTATTTAACTTATTACATAACTGTAACTGGTCTTAGTTGTAGGTTGATTCTGTGAAAGAAAAGTACCATTTTCCTAGATGCATCTTCTAGCAATACAGTCAATTATTAGTCATGGAAAAAAATTATTGTCATTCTGATGACATTTAAGAGATGTTCTGGAATTGAAGATTAACCAAGTAAAGAAAGGCCTGTCCAAACTTTCAGACCTATTCTTGATTTGAGCATATTTTCAAATCTCAGAAAAGTTCTGTGTTTAAAATATGATCACTATCCATATTTCTGGGCAATATTTGCAAACATAAACAGACTGTCGTGGTTACCAGATAGAATAATGGTCTGGTTATAGTACTTGGACTAGGTGCCCTGGCAAGAATACACAGGTTCCACCCTTATAAAAAATTCTGAATATTCAAGGACAACCTCTGCATCACCCTGTATGTCAAGGTTGATTTTTTAATCCTCTGATTTATGTGCTTTGTCACATCAAACCACTCTTTTGGCTAGAGGATTAGACATGTAGCTAAGAAAAATTTGCTGTATTCAAGTGACCTTTTACTTCAGAAAAATAGATACAGAACCGTGCATGTCCAAAGTGGAAAGCTAAAAGAAGGGAGATATGAATTTAGCAATGAATACTGTGTGAGAAGCTAAATGAGGATGGAAGATGGAGGACAAAACTGGAGAAACAATTAATGTAAAGACAGAGATTGAAAGCAGATTCTGGAGTCAGATGTTCCGGGTTTGAAGCTAGATTAACCACTCACTGGCTAGAAAATCTAAGACAGCCTTTAGATTCTCTGTGTCTTAGTTTCCTCAATTGTAAAATGGGATGATGAGTGCCTATTTCTTAGGGTTTCTATGAGGATTAAATCTGTTAAAATTTGCAAAGTACTTAGAAAAATTTCTTGAACACAATTGTACGTGTGTGTTTAATGAAATAATATGCATAAAAATTGAGCATGAGATGCTCTTGATAGAATATGAAGTAGGAAAAGTATTTTTGCCTAGAAAGTAATAGCTAACCTTTATAAAATGCTTTATCTGTGTACTGAAGACAGAAGACATGCATTGTCACAGGTTACAAGGTTGTGCAGGTATGGATCACTTCAGGAATTCATCACCTTGAATTACTTTCTGCATTCAAACCTTACTGGTCTAATTGCCGCAACTCAGCAGTCAATGTAGGTTGTTACCACAAGTGTGACTGCCACTGAATATATTTGATATGATGTGGGTACAATTTGAGTACACTGTGTTTACACAGAAATCATCTTATCTCCAAGGGCAGTGTCAGCTGAGCACATTCAACTCTGGATGCAGCTTAGTTTGAGGAAGCAAGAGGCTTACCATAAATGGTCTTTCTAAGGTTCTAGGGGAAAGTCATCAGCAATGGTATGTTCTAACCATAGCATCCTTGGACACGATTCTGATCCTGTGAATGCCTGCGTATAGACCATTCCATTCACATTATTATCTGCTGTAGTCAAAAGAGCAACAGTGACTTCTGCAGGTAGGGGTGTTATGTAGCCCTTTGTACCCAATAAATTTCTTCAAAAGAACTTCATACTGTTTAAAACACTCAATGTATCAGTTGCTGGCTGCCTCTCAGTAGCATATCCTGTATAGAAAAACACTAAGATTTTTCTCAAGGGTACAAAAGAACTAATATAGCAAACATGACCAGCATATCATAATTTGAAGTTGTAAGTTAGTATTATGCAATCAACTCACTAAGGGACACTGTTTATGATTCTTTCTCTTTTCTTCAAAACACCCAAATAAAAAATACTCTAGTAAAACTTGTGTGTTAACTTCAATCCAATTTACTTCCTTGAGGGTATCTGAATGATTCCCGATTGTCGACATCCCGTTTGAGAGAAACAGGGAAGAGTGTTATTCTCTTGAATTCAAATGCCTTTGGAAAAAGAATAATGATATAATTCCCTGTGTCATTATCCATTTACCTGTCTTTTCCCATTTGCCACATTTGCCTTTTGTTTCCTGTATTACTCCTCTTAACTCAGACTTTACTTTCCTGGGTAGGAGTTTCTGGTTTAACTGCACTGTCCATGCACACAACTGGTAGGAGGAAAACACATCGATTTTCTCCTATTTGCATTCTCAGGAAGAAAGACAAAGATAAAGGAAAATGGAGAAATCACCAATTATTACAGCAATACTAATAATTGGTCAGTTTATTCAGAAGATAAGTCATCATCACTTTCCAATCCAATATTCCACTACGAATATGTCCAATCAACACTTTCCAAGCCATTATTCCATTAGGAATATGTCCAACCAAATTCAGAGTAATTGAAATAATGTGCTGAGTAGTAATCCCATTCTCACTGGACATTCAAGTATTAGACACAGGCAAGAAATTAACAAGGAGACACTAAACACATAATTTCAGGCTCTATAGATAGGTAAATTCATGAATCATTCCTTTTTAAACATATCATAGTGGTAACCATTTTTACTGGTAATACGTTATACGTAGTCAACTATTTATTAGTGGTAGAAATATAAATTGTTATATTTTGTGAAAAATTTTTTGATGCAAAGAATCTTTTTTTATGTTGATACAATAATTTCCTTTATAATAATCTCTCTTAAGGAAGTAATTGAAGATTTTTGTCATTTTTGTGTGTTGATAAAATATGTTTGCTTTACCTATGTTGTGAAAATATATGTTATTATAGCTGACACTGGCTATTTCTGCCTTCTGAATAGTAACATAATTAATCTTCATGGTAGAATAAGTAGCTCCTTCAATAAAACAGCACAAAAGAAATACAAATCTTTAATAGATTTTGATGGACTTTTTGGTTGAGAAAGGCAGGACTCCTGGGCGTAAATAACATATAAGTTGTACTAAATTGTCCTGTGTAATGAAATGTGAGGTTTTGAGTGTCAGGAGCACCAAAGAGAGAAAAAAGAAGGAGAAAGGCAATGGTGGAAAAATAAACAGGTGAAAATCAAAAGAGGGAGAGAGAGATACATAGCATATATCTAGTCCCATGGGAGGATGCTGAGATGCCAGGGAGCCTGGAAAAGACTGTTGACCAGTGAGAAAGTCCCTGTTGTGGGAGTCCTTGAGAACATTTTTTGCAACAATACATAACGTTCAGTTTCAAATAATTGTCTCTACCATTAAGTAATCCTCATCTATGTCACTACTCCCTTAATAGAAATCACCAACATAGAATAATATTGTGCTTCTGATGCTCTAAAGAATGAGATTGCTTTCTTCAGTTTTGAGGAAATATGTGGAAAGTAAAAGATTGGTTACTTAGGGCAAGAGATCAATGAAATTGAGAGAATAGAGGGAAAAAGAAATTAAAGTGTGAGAAAACATGTCAATGTAAGCTTCAAGAATAAACCAAAATCTTGGGAAGGACTTTGTAATTCCCACATTATTTGACATAGAGACTTAGAAAGCTTATATTTTTTGTTATTTGTTCATTTGATTCTAATATTAATGAGAAATAAGGAGCCATCTATGTTACATTATGCTAATAATTTGGAAAACACCTAAATATTTAAACAATTGAAAACTGTAAAATTGATTATGTGGCTTTTATAGGATTAAATAATAGGCATTCATATATTTATATCTAGTTGATAACATGAGAAAAGCTCAAAAATTACTGGTGGGAAACAAAGGCATATATAAAAATATGTATTTTATCCAGCAATAAATTGCACATAAACTTCACATTATTTTTTTCTAAAAGACTATGAGAAAATGTGCAAAAATATCCATAAGTCCATATCTGTGGGTAGAGGCATTATTAGAGGAATTGTTTTAATGCCTTTCTGAATTTACGTAGTTTCTCTATATAATAGATATATTTTTGCTATAATCAAAACAGTGTCATTAAGAAACTCAAATTTATCAGTTTGTTCTCATCCCATGCCAAAAGGCAACCTTTTTTTGGTAACTGATGCTACTCATATACTTAAGTCATACTTAAGCTCTATAAGAATTTAAACGGAAAAAAAGTAGGAGAGTAATAGTTGAATTTGGGTTGAAAAGAAAAAAATCCTTTGGTTTACAAACATGGTAAAAAGCCAGAGTAAGGCTTAAAACTGTCAACAGCAGAGAATGAGATAATGAAATCTTGGAAAGTAACGGAAATTTTGCAAAATTACCACTAGTATTACAGCATCAAACTATAAAAACTGGGCCATTTTTAGATGTTTCTAATTTGTTCTAGTGGGCATTTCTTTTCAGATGTTTCTAATTTGCTCTATTGGGCATTTCTTTTCAATGAGAAATCAAGTTGGATTTTAAAATTGAAGTCAATGAGAAACTAGACTCATTTCATGCAATTCAGCTCTAGAGCCAATTTTTTTGACTCACATTGAGTCTATAAATATGTATTATTAACATTCTGTTAATACAATAGAACTTGTTATAGTAAAATTATTGAAGCTCAGATTTGCAAAACTGTTTCTATTATCCACCTTAAAACCTACACTGGGAAATTGAGGGAATCTGTAGGGATCGCTCCCGTGAGGCCCCTGGGAAATGGGCCTCCCCATACGGTGAGCTGAATCTGTAGGGATCGCTCCCGTGAGGCCCCTGGGAAATGGGCCTCCCCATACGGTGAGCTTGAGCCCGGAC
>CAUYQU010103914.1:0-59834 GCA_963574635.1 Cheracebus regulus
AAAACAAAAAGTTTCTAAAAATTTTGTTTTTGTTTTTTTTTTTTTTTTTTTTTTTTTTTTTTTTTTTTTTTTTTTTTTTTTGCTTTTAACTTGGAAGAAACTGAAGGGAGGATTTTTTAAAGGTGAAGTTGTGATTGCTAAATGGGACACAGTGATTTTGTAACAGGAGGAAATATCTAAAAGTGTCGGAGGAGGTGGCTGCTGGAAATCTCCAGAAGCCTATGGGCAGGTTCCTGGGGGAGGGCAGGGGCCAGTGTTCACCTTAGTTTTGTTTTGAGGCGTTTTACATAAACACGGTGGCTCACGCCTGAAATCCCAGCACTTTGGAAGGCTGAGGTGGGCAGATCACAAGGTGAGGAGTTCGAGACCAGCCTGGCCAACATGGGTGAACACCGTCTCTACTAAAAATACAAAAATTAGTGGGCGGTGGCGGCACATGCCTGTAATTGCAGCTACTCGGGAGGCTGAGGCAGAAGAATCGCTTGAACCCGGCAGGCAGAGGCTGCAGTGAGCCGAGATCGTGCCCCTGCGCTCCAGCCTGGCGACAGGGCAAGACTCCATTTGCAGTTTGGGATGAAGTCACGGTACTGCTTCCAGTTATCCCTTTTAGGGTTTTGGACTTAGTTAAAATAAAAGTCTTTTTTTTTTTTGAGATGGAGTCTCACTGTCTCGCCGGCTGGAGTGCAGTGGCCCAATCTCGGCTCACTGCAATCTCTGCCTCCCGGGTTCAAGCAGTTCTCCTGCCTCAGTCTCCCGAGTACCTGGGACTACAGGCGTGTGTCACCCCGCCCAGCTAATTTAAAAAAAAAAATTTTTAGTAGAGACGGGGTTTCATCATGTTGGCCAGGCTGGTCTTGATCTCCTGACCTCGTGATCCACCCACCTCGGCCTCCCAAAGTGCTGGGATGACAGGTATGAGCCACTGTGCCCGGCCAATAAAGGTCCATTTTAGAAAGCCACCTGGTTTCCTCCTTAAACTTATGTATTCATCCTTTTTACCACGTGTAGTGAAGCTTACTCTTGCCAGTAATTCCACCTTTCAGAGTGTCGGGATAGGTTCCACGCCGGATGACAGTCCTGCAGGACACGCAGGGTACTGCTGGAAACCGACTTTACCATGTTCAGGGCGACCCAAGCAAGACAGACATTAGCCCTTAAGGTGAACAGATGCTCGGTGTGGCTTTGCCCTGCTCGGAGAATTCTCAGTCCCGTCCGATTAAATTAGTGTAGGCCCTGATCTCACAGGGACTGCCTGAGGCCGTCAGTTCCACGTGGTTTGCTTGTCTGTGACGACAGCTTGTCACCTTCAGCTGTGTGGCCCTCAGGGTGTTCTGCAGGGCGGGCACAGCCGCTGGGCCATGCGGGGCTGCCTCACACACTGTCAGGGTGGTCTAGGCACAGCAGACAGTTTGCATTCACAGAACTTACGGGGGCTGGGCGCGGTGGCTCACGCCTGTAATTCTAGCACCTTGGGAAACTGGGGCAGGTGGATCACCTGAGGTCAGGAGTTCGAGACCAGCCTGACCAACATGATGAAACCCCCTCTATACTAAAAATACGGAATTAACCAAGCGTGGTGGCGCATGCCTGTAATCCCAGCTACCTGTGAGGCCAAGGCAGGAGAGTTGCTTGAACGCAGGAAGTGGAGGTTGGGGTGAGCCGAGGTGGCGCCATTGCCCTCCAGGGTGGGCAGTAAGAGCGAAACTCCATCTCAAAAACAAACAAAAACCTCATGGGAGTTTGGAAAGGCAGCACAGCAGATTTCCTTCAGGGGGAAGGAAAAGGTAACAAGACAGATTCCGAGAACTGAGAGCAGCACTGTCCCCCAGCGGCCCACAGGCTTCTGGGTGTTTCCCCCAGCCACCTCCTCAGATGCTTTCCTGCTGTTACAAAATCACCGTGTCCCATTTAGCAATCGTAACTTTGAAAAATCATCCCTTAGTGTTACTCAGATTTTTCTTCTGGAAGGGTTGTATGGAATAGGAACACATTTTTTCCAAGAAAAACATTTTAATATAATTTACTACAATTTACTCAAAGACACATGTTGTTGTTTTGTTGTTGTTTATTATTTTACTTTAGGTGCACACTGTATCTGGCATTTCTCCCCACCGTCCCCTCCCTCCTCACTGTCCCCTCCCTCCCCACCCCCTGCCGTCTCTCCCCTACCCCCCGCAACTGCCCCCAGTGTGTGACGCCCCTCTCCCTGAGTCCATGCGTTCTCATTGTTCAACACCCACCTATGAGTGAGAACATTCGGTGTTTTGCTTTCTGTTCTTGAAGACATGTTTAATAACTGGTGTGGCCAGGCGTGGTGGCTCACGCTTGTAATCTCAGCATTTTGGGAGGCTGAGGTGGGTGGCTCACAAGGTCAGGAGATCAAGACCATCCTGGCCAACATGGTGGAACCCCGTCTCTACTAAAAAAAAAAAAAAATAGCTGGGCATGGTGGCGCATGCCTATAATCCCAGGTACTCAGGAGGCTGAGGCAGGAGAATTGCTTGAACCCAGGAGACGGAGATTGCAGTGAGCCAAGATTGTGCCACTGCACTCCAGCCTGGGCGACAGTGTGAGACTCCGTCTCAAAAAAAAAAAAAAAAAAAAATTGGTTGTGATAAAACCTGAAATTTTCAAAAACATTTCAAGACGGCTTTCCATAACCTCCCATCCCTTTCGTCTGCTCATTTATCCCGTGAGCATCTGAGAAGGATCAGTGTGTTTCTGGGGCATAACTGGTACCT
This sequence comes from Cheracebus regulus, assembly GCA_963574635.1. Lineage (NCBI taxonomy): Eukaryota > Metazoa > Chordata > Mammalia > Primates > Pitheciidae > Cheracebus > Cheracebus regulus. The sequence continues at coordinate 2,742 of CAUYQU010103914.1, forward strand.
AACCACGTTGTGTCCCGGGAGAAAGGTCAGGGAAGTAGGGTCACTGTCTCCATCCACTGTGACGCACTGCAGTGAATGCGGAAAGCCGAACACAGGCCGTCGGCAGGGTCAAGAGTGTCAGGCATGGGCGGAGAGGTCTCAGTGCCAGGGTGATGCCCTTGCCAGCCTGCCGCTCGCTGCTGGCAGCAGTCACAAGTTTGCAATGCAGACATTGTCTGTATTCAGTGAGCCACCTGCTATTGATGGAATTTCAAAAACTTCACATTTTTTTGTCAATGTTTAACATTCAGATGCAAGAGCCACATCATAAAAAGGCTTTTGTGTTTTTTTTTTTTAAATTTGTTTCGTTTTGTTTTGAGACAGAGTCTTGCTCTGCCGCCCAGAGTGGAATGCAGTAGCCTGATCTCGGCTCACGCAACCTCCACCTCGCAGATTCAAGCAATTCTCCTGCCTCAGCCTCCCGAGAAGCTGGAATTACAGGTGCCCACCACCACGTCTGGCTAATTTTTTTTTTTTTTTTTGATATGGAGTCTTGCTCTGTCACCCAGGCCGGAGTGCAGTGGAGCAATCTTGGTTCACTGCAGCCTCCGCCTCCTGAGTTCAAGTGATTCTCCTGCCTCAGCCTCCTAAGCAGCTGGGACTACAGGCACATGCCACCATGACCAGCTAATTTTTGTATTTTTAGTTGAGATAAGATTTCACCATATTGGCCAGGATGGTCTTGATCTCTTGACCTTATGATCCACCCCCCTCGGCCTCCCAAAGTGCTGAGATTACAGGTGTGAGTCACCGTGCCCAGCCAGTTTTTATATTTCTTAAGACGGGGTTTCACCATGTTGGCCAGGCTGTTCTCGAACTCCTGACCCCAAGTGATCCACCTGCCTTGGCCTCCCAAAGTCCTGGGATTACAGGCATCAGCGATGGTGTCTGACCATACAAAGGCTTTTATGAAAACCTGTCCCCACTTTTACAATCATCGCAAGTGTGCCCCTATTGGTAAATACAGCATTTGTAACCTTAACATAGCTGCCAGTGAACATCCAGGCTGGAATGCAGGAGGCTGGGGGAGGGATCTGCTGCAGCAGGAGCTGGCCTCACATGCAACTCACAACTCTAGGAGGGAAGATCCTTTCTGGTCCACATCAAATGGGAGCCCTCTGATCAGTGATACCGTGTTCAAATTCACGACCACATATCACAGGGCCTAAAAGTTTAAACCATTGCACAAATGAAACTGAGGCATGCCCCTGTGTTTATTGTTACAGGGGGGTCATTACAGTTGACTCCAAGAATGCACAACTGTGTATCTATTGCTCCCCACTGTTCAAACACCCCTGAGGCCGGGCGCAGTGGCTCATGCCTGTAATCCCAGCACTTTGGGAGGCCAAGGCAGGCAGATCACGTGGTCAAGAGATTGAGACCATCCTGGCCAACATGGTGAAACCCCGTCTCTACTTAAAATACAAAAATTAGCTTGGCATGGTGGCGCACTCCTGTAGTCCCAGCTACTCGGGAGGCTGAGGCAGGAGAATTCCTTGAACCCAGGAGGCGGAGGTTGCAGTGAGCCGTCATCACGCCACTGCACTCCAGCCTGGGCGACATGGCGAGACTCCGTCTGAAAAACAGAAAACAAAAAACACTGTCTAACTGACAGATCCTATAAATCCTTCTTGGTGTGTGTGGTCATCTGCATTGTGATAACTCACTGTATCCAACTTTTCTCGACTAAATGTAATCCTGGTGGTCTCTGGCTAGATTGCATTGACCAAATGAAAAGTTTTTACTATTATGACTGAGTAAGAAGTTATGTTAATGTCACAAGTTTTAAGTATCTAAAAGAATTTATCTTTAATAAAAGTGCAAGAGGCTGGGCGTGGTGGCTCACGCCTGCAATCCCAGCACTTTGGGAGGCCAAGGCGGGCAGCTCACCTGAGGTCAGGAGTTTGAGACAAGCCCCATCAACCTGGAGAAACCCCGTCTCTACTAAAAATACAAAATTAGCCAGGAGTGGTGGCACATGCCTGTAATCCCAGCTACTCAGGAGGCTGAGGCAGGAGAAGTGCTTGAACCCAGAGGCAGAGGTTGCAGTGAGGTGAGATTGTACCACTGCACTCCAGCCTGGACAACAAGAGCAAAACTGTCTCTAAAAAAAAAAAAAAGGTATACGAACTGGTACACACCCTGTGATGCTAATAAATAGTGCCTTGACAAAATTACAAAGTTGATTTCATATTCCATAATGACAGTGGAATATTTAAGTATGTTTTTGTTGGGGTAAATGGCAGTGGATGGAGGCTTACCAAGTGCCTACATACAATGGTTAAGTACTGGGCTCAAAGTGATTGTAACCAACTGTGGAAAACCTAAGCTCAGGGCCTTCGCTGCCTCCAGGACAAGCGGTGGCCCCCTGGTCCCACTTTCATTCTTAATCTTTTTCTCATTCTTCTGTCGCCACTGAACTTGGGGTACCCACAGGTGGCATGTGGGGGCTGGCTCCCCACATATTTTCAGAGTAAAAACTACTAGTATACAATCTGTCTGAACATGGTTGATAGATATTTCTAGGAAACAACTACTCAGGAATTTGATAGTGTATTGTTCTTAATGGCATATAATTAAGCATATTATTGAACGCATACTTAAGGGTTACACTCAGCTCTGAGTAACAGGAAACTCCAACAGTCTGCCTGATGTGAGAGAGGTGGCCACCCTTACATGGATGGACTAACTCCGCGGTCATTCAGCAACGCTGTACGAGATCAAACGTGTGTGTGTGCTTTCTGGCTGGTGTGGAGGCTGTCATGGGTGTCTGCACACAGAACCATAAGCAGTACTGAGAGAACAAAATGTTTAGTAGAAAAATAAGGTAAGATCTAAAGGAGGGAGTCAGAGCTTCAGAGGTTATCACCACAACAGTGAGAACCCGTGGCTGGTGGACGTGGCAGGTGTTACAGTGACCCATGCTCAATGTGTTCATGTCGGGGGAGCTCCTGGGGATGTCTGAGGAGGTGGAGGTCAGGCAGCTGCTGTCTGTTGTAGACATGCTCCTCGTTAACAGGGGCAGGAATCGGTAAATGATCTAGAAGGCAGTGTTGGTGATGCTCCTGTGTACCACCTGTACGTCTCTGAGTATGCTGGCTCTACAAAGTGGGTAATGACTTCTCTAGTCCTGCCTGCCAAACCTCATGCAAATTAGAAAATTAGCAAATTTCGACCATGCGCAGTGGCTCACGCCTGTAATCCCAGCACTTTGGTAGGCCAAGGCGGGCGGATCATGAGGTCAGGAGTTCAAGACCAGCCTGACCAATATGGTGAAACCCCGTCTCTACTACAAATACAAAAATTAGCTGGGTGTGGTGGTGCGCGCCTGTAGTCCCACCAACTCTGGAGGCTGAGGCAGGAGAATCCCTTGAACCTGAAAAGCGGAGGTTGCTGTGAGCAGAGCTGGTGCCACTGAACTCCAGCCTCGGGGACAGAGCGAGACTCTGTCTATTTTTTTTTTTTTTTCCTTTTTTTTTTTTTTTTAAAGATGGGGTCTCACCGTGATGGCCAGGCTAGTCTTGAACTCCTGACCTCAGGTTGATCCACCCACCTCAGCCTCCCAAAGTGCTAGGATTACAGGCGTGAGCCACCGCGCCCGGCTAGAGACTCTGTCTCTTAAAAAAAAAGAAGAAAATTAGCAAATTTTAACTTGGAGCCATAAAGGAACGACATTCAGGGAAATGTAGTTCCCAGCCTTAAACGTGTATCCATAACAAAACCATCTACAGATTTCATTATGGTTTTATAGATCTCCCTTCTCAGTTCAAAGCCTCCCGTCTAACTCCCAGTGAGAAATGAGGAAAAACAAATTGCAAAAGATTATTAGAGACTGTACGTGACAGAGAACTTTGTAAACGTTCCATATTTACAAGGTTTTGTGGAAGAATTTCAGTAAAGTACAATATATATAAGAGGGGATAGCCAGTATCTGTAGCACTAGGCCAGTAATTTTCATTGTTGTAATGATTCCATGCAGAAAAATACAGAAACTATGTAAAAAATTATGTAGAGTTCAAAGTACACTTCAAATCACCACAGGTCCAATAAGGTTCAAAATAAAAATATTTAAGTGATGAAACACTTAACTATGAAAACTTACATACTACAGTGAAAAAAGGACTAAATTATTCTCTTGCATAAACATTTATTTTTGAAAGAGCTGGAAATTCATTACTAATGGGTCTGTTTTGCAAGCGAGGTATTGACAAAGACAGTATCATACTTATCACTTGTACGATTGCTCTCCCGGTGTGAATTTTCTGGAGCATTATACAAGAATTAATGTGAGGTGACCCCATGTTACTTACAGAACTTCTCTCTAGTGTGTGTGCTCACTGGTCTCAGAATGACTCGACATCCGAAGGCTTTTGAGTATCGCTTACATTCATGGGATTTCTATCCGACGTGTGTTCTAACATGGTTCCGAAGGGAGGAGGGCCACCTGAAGGACTTCCCACACTGCTGACACTCGTGAGGTTTCTCTCCTGTGTGCATCCTCACGTGTTTCTGTAAGGATGACGACCAGCTGAAGGCTTTTCCACACTGCTTACAGGCATAAGGCTTCTCTCCACTGTGAGTCCTCAGATGACCCTGGAACGACCTGGAAGAGGTGAAAGCCTTCCCACACCTTTCACATTTATAGAGCTGCTCCTCTGTGTGAACTCTCACGTGCTCTCTATATGTCGAGGGCCAAGCGAAGGCTTTCCCGCACTGCTTGCACTCGTAAGGTTTCTCTCCTGTGTGAGTTCGCACGTGACCTTGAAAGGATTTGGGAGAGCTGAAAGCTTTCCCACAGTTCTCACAGGTGTAGAGATTCTCTCCGGTGTGGATTCTCACGTGTACTCGAAAGGTCTCGGGCCAACCAAAGGTTTTCCCACACTGCTGGCACGCGTAGGGCTTCTCTCCCATGTGCGTCTTTTCGTGTCTTTGAAAAGACTGTGGGTAGCTGAAGGTTTTCCCACACTGCTGACACCTGTAGGGCTTTTCTCCCGTGTGCGTGATCATGTGTCTCTGAAATGTTGAGGGGTAAAGGAAGGCTCTCCCGCACTCTGTGCATTTATATGTCTTGTCTCGTGTGTGACTCCTCACATGTCTGGTGAAGCTCGAGAACTCAGGAAAGGCCATCCCACACTGCTTGCACTGGTAGGTTTTCTCTGCTGTGTGCATCTTCACATGGTGAGAGAGGGAATGGGGATGACGGAACGTTTTCCCACACGATTCACACTCATAGGGCTTCTCCGCAGTGTGGGTGAGCATGTGTCTTTGAAACACTGAGGGATAGATGAAGACTTTCTCACAGTCCTTACACTGATAAGGCTTCTCTCCCAGGTGAGTTCTGACATGTCTAGTAAAACTGGAGAACTGGCGGAAGGCCACCCTGCATTGCTTGCATTCGTAGGTTTTCTCTGACGTGTGAATCTTTACATGTTGGGTGAGGGAGTAGGAATGGTGAAAGGTCTTCCCACATAATTTACATTCATAGGGCTTCTCTCCAGTGTGTGTGATCATGTGTCTCTGAAAGATGGAGGGGTAAAGAAAGGCCTTCCCACATTTCTTACATTTATATGGCTTCTCTCCGGTGTGTGTTCTCACGTGCCTCGTGAGACTGGAGAACTCAATGAAGACTTTCCCACAGTGCCTGCATTCACAGCTCCTCTCGGAGGCATGAGTCCTGATGTGCTGAGTGAGGGAATAGAAGTAAGGAAAGGTTTTACCACATAATTTACATCCATAGGGCTTCTGGCCACTGTCAGTTCTTACGTGACCGTCGAGGTGTGAGGGACAAGCGCAGGCAGGCTTATGTTCCTGACACGGACGTGGTTTGCATCCACAGTGAGACCTGACGTGCCTCTTGAGAGAAGAAAGATGCATAAAGACTGTCCCACACTTGGTGCATTCGTATGGCTTTTCTCCAGCAGAAATTTCCTTGTGTGGGGTAAGATCTGTCATTTGATTGACTGTTTCTCCATATTGATTACCTTCATTATTTTTACAGAATTTCTCTACCATATGATTTCTGTTAAAAATGAGAAACATTCTTATTTATGGTATGTTTAATGATTTGTTGATATGTATTAACAAGTATTAGAAATACGTTTCAGTGTACATGAAGTTTTTTTATTCTGAATTGTTTGAAAAGGCATATTTACTATTAATACAGCATTTACGGGGCCAGGCACGATGGCTCATGCCTGTAATCCCAACACTTTGGGAGGCCAAGGTGGGTGGATCACAAGGAGTTTGAGACCAGCCTGGCCAGCATGGTAAAAGACTGTCTCTACAAAAGATACAAAATATGAGCCAGGCATAGTGGCGGGCCCCTGTAATCCCAGCTACTCAGGAGGCTGAGGTAGAGAACTGCTTGAACCCAAAGGCAGAGGGTGCAGTAAGCCAAGATTGCACCACTGCACTCCAGCCTGGGCAACAGAGCAAGACTCCATCTCAGAATAAAAACAACAGTATTTATTATTAATATTTATTATATATGGGGTTTTCCTGTATTTATTTCTAACTGAATTATGTTTCAAACTGTCAGTGTCTAAGTCAATTAAAAAAATTTTTTTTGGTTAAAATTCTGAGGAATAAACCAATTTAGAGCAATGCTTATATATATATTTTTTAGTTGCATACAAAGATTACTTCTTTCTCTCGTGAGTGCAACTCACCTCAGATTTCTGTGGAGATCTTCAGTGCTGCAGCCTTCATGATTTTTTTCTAAAGCGTAGGTACAGGAATTATTTCTCGTGAAGTTCGGTATTGTCCGTTCCTGAGATATTTTTCCCCCATACATATCCTGCTGAGAAACTGACCTGTCGGCTTTACATGGAGTCTCATTTTCTGAAATAAAGAAAGTGAACAAATCTCATAAGGAGTAAGACCTGTACTGAGCAGAGGAAGACACTGAGGAGTTGAGCATTTTGAGGACTGCATCCGTAATCAAGGTAAGGGGTCAAAGTGGCACGTGTTCAACACAGTCAGTCACAGGTCTCAAACAAGAAACTGCTCTGTGATCCCAAGTGACCGATCAAGGCCACAGCATACTAATGACACCAGAGGAACCTGAAGTCCTTTAAACTGAGACAAAAATAACATCTGTTTCACACACATTTCACTGTTACAGACTAATGAGTGGATTCTAGGTCCATGATGGCTGAGAACACATCTGTCTTACTCCTTTCCCACATTTCACATCTTGGAACGGTACCGATGAGAAAGAAATGGGTTGGCAGGGCCGGGTGTGGTGGCTCACGCCTGTAATCCCAGCACTTTTGGAGGCTGAGACAGGCAGATCACGAGTTCAAGAGACCTAGACCATCCTTGGCCAACACGGTGAAACCCTGTCCCTACTAAAAACACACAAATTAGCTGGGCATGGTGGCATATGCCTGGAGTCCCAGCTACTCAGGACGCTGAGGCAGGAGAATCTCTTGAACGCGTGAGGCAGAGGTTGCAGTGAGCCGAGGTTGCGCCACTGTGCTCCAGCCTGAATGAGATTCTGTCTCCACCAAAAGGAGAAAGAAATGAGTTCATTAAAAACAGAGTGAAGGAATGATGTCATCCTTACCTACTGAGGCCAGGTTCTGGAAGGTTTCCAGCATCACGTCTCTGTAGAGGTTCTTCTGAGCAGAATCCAGCAAAGCCCACTCCTCCAGGGAGAAGTCCACAGCCACGTCCTCAAAGACCACTGAGTCCTAAGACAGACCACACAGGTGTGCAGGATTGGTGACATGGAAGGTACTGGGGAACCTCGTAAGTAATTCAGACACACCTGTGCTGTCCCAGTACCTCCTCTGTGATGCGCATGTGAGAGAGATCTTTCACTTATTCACAGTCACTTCCTCATAAACTCCATGGCACCACCATCGGTCTGACCTTCTCTCTGCCTTTTTACCGTGACTGCTGTTCCCTTCCTCTCCTCTACCAGCAGGGTCCGGGAAGAAATGCTATGCAGATGAAGTTTTCCATCTGAAATGTCGCAGAATTGTCCAAACCATGCATACTTCATAGGACAAGACCTACGATGGGACAAGCCTGTGACCAGCGGCTGGGAGGAAACGGTCCTTGGGATCCGTGGCCTGGTAAGGCATCTTCGTCCAGATGGGCCTCGGCCCACGCCAGAGAGTTTCTAACAGTGTGACCTATGGATTCCTATTTTTGTCTGCCTGGAACCCTGGGCCACACTGTATCGGCTTTTTCCCCTTTATTTTCTTAAATTATTTTAAAGGCAATTATATGAATATGTTTGTAATTTAGTGCTGGATGTGTAACACGTAAAAATACTTATTTACCAATAACAGCACAGAGGAGGTGGGTGGGAGCAAAGAAGTACTCAGGAAGGGACATGACTACAGATGGGAAGTATTCATTAAAATGCACTGTTTTGGTGTGTAACAGTCATGGATGTAGTATATATGAGTCATGCCACAAAAGTAGAGCGGGGGGCAGGCAGAGCTACACAGGAACAGCATTTCTCTCTCACTGGAATCAAGCTATTTATGTAAATCTGAAATGCATCTGATAAGCCTCACATTAATAATATAGTAACCCCTAAAGCAACCAATCAAAAAGAAACCAATGGTAAAAAGCTAAACAACTGAAATGCTTCGTTAGAAAATAATGAAAATGAAAGTAAAGGAGCATACCAACAAGGAAGACATGAAACACAGAAAAAGTAAAACGGCAATCCTAAGTATGTCTGCGTCAGTAGCAACACTAAATGGGAATGGGTCACAGACCCCATTAAATGACGGAGGCTGTCAGGATGGATGGCAAGCATAATCCAACTCTACACACTGCAGAAGACACACGCTTTTCATCCAAAGATACAAACAGACTGAAAGTAAACGATGGGGGTGGGTGCTCTCGCCTGTAATCCCAGCACACTGGGAGGCTGAGGTGGGCAGGTCAGTGGAGGTAAGGGGTTCAAGACCAGCCTGGCCAACATAGTGAAACTCTGTCTCTACTAAAAATACAAAACTTAGCTGGGTATAGTGGCGAGACTCCATTAAAAAAAAAATAATAAAATAAATGGATAATTCAAAATAACAGTTGGAATATAAATATTCCACTTTTTCTTTTTTTTTTAGTAGAACACAGCATCATCAATTACCCCACTATTTTTTCTGAGATGGAGTCTTGCTGTGTAGGCCAGGCTGGAGTGCAGTGGCGTGATCTTGGCTCACTGCAACCTCCACCTTCCCGGTTCAGGTGATTCTCCTGCCTCAGCCTCCTAAGTAGCTGGGATGACAGGCACATGCCACCATGCCCAGCTAATTTTTGTATGTTTAGTAGAGACGGGGTTTCACCATATTGGTCAGGCTGGTCTTGAACCCCTGACCTCGTGATCTGCCCATCTCGGCTTCCCAAAGTGCTGGGATAATAGGTGTGAGTCACCGTACCCAGCCACTTACCCTACTTTTTAATAATAGATAGACCATCTGGGTGAAATACAAGGAAATAAAATAACAACACTGTCAGCCATTTAGCCATAAGAGACATCTGCAGAACACTAAACACCACCACAGCAAAACACGGATTCAAGTGCAGGAAGAACGTTCTCTAAAAGAGACCACTTGCTAGGCCATTAGAATAAGCCTCAACACATTTAAAACAACAGAAATACAAAGTATTGGCTGGGCTGGGCGGCTCATGCCTGTAATCTCAGCATTTTGGGAGACCAGGGCAGGTGGATCACTGGAGCTCAAGTGTTCGAGACCAGCCTGGGCAACATACTGAAACCCTGTCTCTACTAAAAATGCAAAAATTAGCTGGGTATGTGATGGCACACATCTGTAGTCTAGCTACTTGGGAGGCTGAGGCACGAGAATTGCTTGAACCCAGGAGACAGAGGTTACACTGAGCTGAGATCACACCACTGACAGAGCTGACACAGCGAGAAAACAGAAATATGTTCTCTGACCACGATGGAATGAGAAATGAAACTGGAAACTAATACAGAAAATTTGGCAAATTCACGAATAGGTGGATATTAACACATTCCTCCATAACCAATAGATCAAAGAAATCAAAAGGGAAATACTTTGAGATGGATGGAAAATAAAGGCATAATATACCAAAACTTATATAAAAGAAATTAGTAGCTATAAATACCTATCCTAAAGACTGCAAATCAGCGACCTAACTTTGTCCACCTCAACACAACAGGAAAATAAAACTAAACCTAAGCAATTGGGAGGGAGGAAGTAATCAATATTACAGCAAAATTAATGAAATGGAGAACAGTAAACAATAGAGAAAAAAATCAGTCAAACCAAAGACAGTTTGTTTTTTGTTTTTAGACAGTCTAGCTCTGTCACCCAGGCTGGAGTTTACTGGTGTGATCTCGGCCCACCGCAGCCTCCGCCTCCTGGGCTCAAGTGATTCTGCTGCCTCAGCCTACCGGATAGCTGGGATTACAGATGTGCACAATCACGCCCGGCTAATTTTTATAGTTTTAGTAGAGACAGAGTTTCACCATGGTGGCCAAGTTGGTCTTGAACTCCTGACCTCAGGTGATCTGCCTGCTGCAGCCTCCCAAAGTGCTAGGATTATAGACGCGAGCCATTGTGCCTCACCCAAAGCTAGTGTTTTAAAAAGATCAAACAAAACTGATTTAGCTAGACTGAAAAGAAAAAGAGACTCAAAATTACTGGAACCAGAAATGGGTGAACATTACTATCAACCTTAAAGAGACATAAAGAATAATAAAAATGCTATGAACAATTATATGCCAATAAATCAGGTAACTCAGATAAACACATTCTCAGACCCACCTTAACTACCCAAACTAAAGACACAGACAATCCAGGTAGACCTACTGGAAACAGACTAAATTGGTTCCCAAAATCCACTGAAAGTGAAAAGCCCAACCCCGATTCCAGGCTTCTCTCCTGAATTCTACCAAAAATTTAAGGGAACATCAATAGCAAATGTTCACAAGACATTTATAAAAGTTGCAAGAGCAAGGAAGAATTCCTAAATCATTTTATGAGGCTACTATTATCCTGGTACCAAAACCAGATAAATCAGTAAAACTACAGACCCGTGTTGATTTGGCTATGGATTCCAAAATCCTCAACAAAATACCAGCAAACCAAATCCGGCAATAAAAGAATTCTACCATCATGACTAGCTGGATTTTTTTTTTTCTTTTTTTTTTCTTTTTCTTTCTTTTTTTTTTGAGATGGAGTCTTGCTCTGTCACACAGCCTGGGGTGCAGGGGTGTGATCTCGGCTCACTGCAACCTCCGCTTCCTGGGTTCAAGCAATTCTCCTGCCTCAGCCTCCTGAGTAGCTGGAATTACAGGTGCCCACCACCACACCTGGCTAATCTTTGTATTTTCAGTAGAGTTGGGGTTTTGCCATTTGGCCAGGCTGGTCTTGAACTCCTGACTTCAGGTGATCCACCGCCTTGGCCTCCCAAAGTGCTGGGGTGACAGGCATGAGCCTCCGTGCCTGGCCAACTAGCTGGAATTTATCTAAGAAGTGCAGGGTTGCTTTAACATATATCTCATAAGGGACTGTGATCTAGAATATATGAAGAATGTTTTCAAAATCTGCCTTTAAAACTTGGGAGAAGAAAAAAGAAAAAAAAAATAGAATATATCAAGAAAGAAGCTGGGTGCTGTGGCTCATGCCCGTAATCCCAGCACTTTGGGAGGTGTGCATATCACGTGAAGTCAGGAGGTTGAGACAGGGGCATTGTATTCAGTAACTATACCTTAAGTATAAATGAAATAAATTACAGCAGTGATACAAGGAAAAGGAGGGAGAAACATCAAATGTCCACCATAGTACTTACACAGCCTGTGAAGAAGCAGTGTTATCTGCATGTAGACTGGCTATAGGCTGAAGACTGAAGACCCTCGCCAGGTGTGGTGGCTCACACCTGTAATCTCAGCACTGTGGGAGGCTGAGGCGGGAGGACTGCTTGAGGCCAGGATTCAAGACCAGCCTGGCCCACATAGTGAGACCCTGTTTTTACAAAAAGCTTTTAAAAATTAGCGGAGCTTGGAGGCACGTGCCCTGTGGTACCAGCTACTTGGGAAGCTGAGGTGACAGGATGGCTTGGGCCCAGGAGGTTGAGGCTGCAGCGAGCTATGACTGTGCCAGTGCACTCCAGCCTGGGTGACACAGCAAGACCCTGCCAAGTAAGTAAGTATTTCTAGGGCCATTGCTGAAAAAAGGAAGGAGAAGCATACCTGACTTGCTAAAAGAAGAAACAATGGAATCACACGAACATGCAATTCAAATCAAAAAGGCAGAAAAAGCAGAAGACAAAACCAGGCACAACGAACGAGGGCAGTGAACAGAAAGAAGTAATGAACATGGTCGGTGTCAATCCTGCTACGCCAGCGATGACTTCAACAGCGGACGGACTACGGGCAACAGACTGTTGGGGTGGGCCGAAAACCTAGACGCAGCCATGTGCTGTCTGCCATGGCAGCCCCCAAACTTGTTGACACCAGGGGCTGCTTGCATGGAGACAGTTCCTCCACAGATGGACGGGGTAGGGGGTGGACGGTTTCAGGGTGGTTCAAGCGCGTCACATTTACTGTGCATTTTATTATTGTTACACACTCACCGCGATGTAGAGTCAGTGGGCATCCTGAGCTTGTTTTCCCGTGACTAGAAAGTCTCATTCAGAGGCGATCAGTGACAGGGACAGATCGTCAGGCATTAGATTCTCATAAGAAGCCCGCAACCTAGATCCCTCGCCTGCGCAGTTCACAACAGGGTCCGGGCTCCTATTCGGATCTGATGCGGCTGCCGACGTGACAGGAGGTGGAGCCCAGTTTTCCTTTACTCGCCACTCACCTCCTGCTGTGCGGCCCAGTACATGGCCTGGGGGCTGGGACCCCTGATCTGCTGTAAGAAACCCACTTTAAAGATACATAATAGACTAGAAGTAAGGGGATGGAGAAAGAGAAGTCATGCTAACACTATTCAAAAAATAGCTGGAGCATATATATTAATTTCAGACAGAGAGGTGAAAACTGCTAGAACTTAAGGAGAAATGCGATGAATCCACCATCATCATAGCTGAAGACTTAACACGTCACTATTAGAAACAGATCCATCAGGCAGAATGTCAGTAAGGACAGAGCTGAATTCAACAACACGACCAACAATGAATGTCTGCAGAATACTGCAACAGCAGCGGAAAACACATTTTGCCAAACTCACATGGAACATCCCTCAACCTAGAACGTATTTTGGGACATAAAACACCTTGACAAGTTTAGGCCGGGTGCGGTGGCTCACGCCTGTAATCCCAGCACTTAGGGAGGCTGAGGTGGGCGGATCGTGAGGTCAGGAGTTTGAGACCAGCCTGGCCAATATGGTGAAACCCCATCTCTACTAAAAATACAAAAATTAGTGGGCCGGGTACAGCTGCTTATGCCTATAATTCCAGCATTTTGGTAGGCCGAAGGGGACGGATCATGAGGTCAAGAGATCAAGACCATCCTGGCCAACATGATGAAACCCTGTCTTTACTAGAAATACAAAAGCCGGGCGTGATGGTGGGCATCCGTAGTCCCAGCTACTCAGGAGGATGAGGCAGGAAAATCACTTGAACCCAGGAGGCAGAGGTTGCAGTGAGCAGAGATCACACCACTGCACTCCAGCCTGGGCAACAGAGCGAGACTCCGTCTCAAAAAAAAATACAAAAATTAGCCGGGTGTAGCGGCACATGCCTGTGATCCCAGCTACTTGGGAGGCTGAGGCAGGAGAATTGCCTGAACCCGGGAGGTGGAGGTTGCAGTGAGCCGAGATGGTGCCATTGCACTCCAGCCTGGGTGACAGAGTGAGGCTCTGTCTCAAACAAAACAAAACAAAAAACAAAAAACCAACTAAACAACACCTTAACAAGTTTAGAAAATATCATACATCATATGCTGTTAGACAACACTGGAATTAAATCAGCACTGCCCCAAATTAAAATATTTAGGTATAAATCTAACAAAACGTGTACAAGGTCTATGTTAGGAGAATTATAAAACTCTGACAGAAGAAATCAAAGAACGAAGTAAAGCATTATTCCATGTTCATGGACAGAAGACTCAATACTGTCAAGACAGCGGTTCTTCCCAACTTAACCTACAGATTCAACACAATCCCGTCAAAATCGCAGCACGTTGTTTGGTGGACACTGACAAACTGATTCCCAAGTTTATATGGAGAGGTAAAAGACCCAAAATACCAACACAGCATCGAAGGGGAAGATCACAGCTGGAGGACTGGTGCTGTCCACTGCCAGGGCTTTCTGCAGAGCTACAGTCATCAGGAGCACGACACCAAGTACAGAATGTGCGAACCGGCCAGGTGTGGTGGCTCGCGCCAGTGATCCCAGCACTTCAGGAGGCTAAGGTGGGAGGGTGGCCTGAGCTCAGGAGTTTGAGAGCACCCCGGGCAACACAGTGAGACCCCCATTTCTTTTTTGTTTTGTTTTGATTTTTTTGTTTTCTGTTTTTTGAGACGGAGTCTCACTCTGTCTCCCAGGCTGGAGTGCAGTGGCGCGATCTTGACTCACTGCAACCTCCGTCCCCTGGGTTCAGGCAATTCTCCTGCCTCAGCCTCCTGAGTAGCTGGGACTACAGGTAGCCGCCACCACACCGGCTAATTTTTGTATTTTTAGTAGAGACGGAGTTTCACCATCTTCGCCAGGCTGGTCTTGAACTCCTAACCTTGTGATCCACCCGCCTCAACCTCCCAGAGTGCTGGGATTACAGGTGTGAGCCAGTGCACCTGGCCAAGACCGTCATTTCTAAAATTAAAAAAAAAATTAGCCAGATATGGAGACTAAAGACCTTAAGACAACTCTCCTATGAAGATATATAGAGGGCAGGTAAGTATATAAAAATGCTCCACATCGTATGTCATCAGGGAAAGGCACATTGAACAAGACGCCATTACATGCCTATTAGAAGGTCAAAATTCACAACATTGATAACACCAAATGCTGTTGAGGATGTGGAGCCGCGGGGACTGTATGTAACTGCTGGTGGGAATGCACATTTGCGCAGCACTTTGGAAGAGTTTGGCGTTTCCTTACGAAAGTAAACCTACTTTATCTGGTCTAGCAACTGCAGTCCTTGACATTTACTGAAAGGAACTGAGAGGTTATGCCCACACACAAGCCCGTACACAGACATGTACGGCAGCTTCATGCATAACTGTCAAATCGTGGAAGTAACCAGGACGTCCTCCAGACGGCGAGTGGATTAATGGTGCATCCAGATAATGGAATATTGTTCAGCGTTAAAGAGAGATGAGCTATCAAGTTAGGAAAAGGCACGGAGAGTCTTTTTTTAATTTTTTCTTTTGAGAGGGAGTCTCACTCTGTGGCCCAGGCTGGAGTGCACGATCTCAGCTCACTGCAACCTCCGCCTCCCAGGTCGTGGTTCAGGCACTTGTCCTGCCTCAGCCTCCCGAGTAGCTGGGATTACAGGCACGCGCCACCATGCCCAGCTCATTTTTGTATTTTTCAGTAGATGGGGTTTCACCATGTTGGCCAGGCTGGTCTTGAACTCGTGACCTCGTGATCTGCCCACCTCGGCCTCCCAAAATGCTGGGATTCAGGCGTGGGCCACCGGGCCCGGCCAATGTGGAGAATCTGAAAATGTACACCACTAAGTGAAAGAAGCCAGACTGAAGAGGCTCCCCATGGTATGATTCCTGCCACATGACATTTTGGAAAACGCAAAACCGTGGATAGGGTCGAAAGATCAGGGGTTGTCAGAGTTAGCGCGGGAGGGAAGGATGAACAGGCAGAGCACAGAGGACTTTTAGGACAGTGGGACTACTCTGAATGACGCTGTAGTGCTGGATACATGTCCTTGCACATATGTGGACATTCACACCATACCAAAAGCAGACCCAGCGTAAGCGATGGACTTGGGAGAGAATGACAGGCCGACGAAGGCTCGTCAGTGACAAAGGCACCACTCTTGTGCAGGATGTTGACAGTGGGGGGCGGCTGTGCACGTGACGGGGCAGGAGATAGATGACAGCTCTCTGTTCTTTCTGCTCAATTTTGCCGTGAGCTTAAACTGCTAAAAAAAATAAAATCTAGGCCGGACACGGTGGCTCACGCCTGTAATCCCAGCACTTGGGAGGCTGAGGCAGGTGGATTACCTGAGGTCAGGAGTTCGAGACCAGTCTGACCAACATGGTGAAACCCCATCTCAATTATAAAAAATAAAATCTATTGAAAAGTTAACGTAATATTATCAAATGGACAGTCCACTCCTAAATATATGCTGAAGAAATGTGAAAACAGATATCCAAAGAAACATTTGTACCCAAACGTTCACAGCAGCACTACTCACAACGGCCACGAGGTGGAAACCGTCAAATGCGGACCAACGAACAGATGAACCAAAATGGGGTACTGTCCACGCAGCGCCTGTGAGGCTCCCACAGGCTGAAACGTGAACGACCCCTGAAGACATGCCCAGTGAGAGAAGCCGGTCGGAAGAGACCACACAATGTCGTTCCGTTCACACGAAATGTCAACAGCAGCCACATCTGCAGAGACAGCGGCGGAGGAGTCATTCCTGAGGGCGAGGAGGGGCCGCAGGGCGGCAGGAGGGTGGTCACTGAAGGGTCCGGGGGTTTCTTCGCGAGGGGGTGAGAATGTTCTCAAGTTGACTGCTGTTGGCTGCCTGATTCTGTGAATATACTAAAAACCAGTGCGACGTACATGTCAAACGGGTGTGCGTGATGGATGTCAGTAAAGCTGGTTTTTTTCTTTTTCTTTTTTTTTTTTTTACCAAGAGAAGCTAGTCTTTCGGGATCAAGTAAAGCTAGTTTTTAAGAAATAATGTGAAATTCACTGTCTTCCTCAAGAACATGGGATACAGGATGAAGGCGCCCATGACCTCACCTCTGGTCAGCCTTATACTGGGTCCCGCGCCACCAGAAAATGTGCAAGAATTATAAAGTAGAAACTTGTCTTTATGCAAATGTCTAAGAATTATGCACATAAAACCCCAACAGAACAAAAAGATAATCCTAGAATAAGACTTTTACCAAGATTCCAGGAGACTGCATTATGTTTCTACTTAACAGAAGTAGTTGGAAAGTCTTTTTTTTTTTTTTTAAGACGGGGTCTCACCATGTTGGTCAGGCTGATCTTGAACTCCCGACCTCAGGTGATCCGCCGGCCTTGGCCTCCAAAGTGCTTGGATTACAGGTGTGAGCCACCACGCCCGGCCGGAAAGTCAGTTTTCTCCTCTGGGAAAATCCAAAGTTAAATAAGTACTTAAGGCCAGTAAAGGATTCCAGTGGAGAAGTAAATCTTTACTGGGGCCCTGTGCAGTGGTTCATGCCCACAATCCCAGTATTTTGGGAGGTTGAGGCAGGAAGACTGCTTGAGGTCAGGAATTTGAGACCAGCCTCGATGACATAAGGAGACCCAGTCTCTACAAAAAGTAGAGACTTTTTTTGCTTTTTTTTTTTTTTTGAGACAAAATTTTGCTCTTGTTGTCCAGGCTGGAGTGCGGTGGAGTGATCGTGGCTCACTGCGACCTCCGCCTCCCGAGTTCAAGCGATTCTCCTGCCTCAGCCTCCTGAGTAGCTGGGACTACAGGCATGCACCTCCAAGCCCAGCTATTTTTTGTATTTTTAGTAGAGATGGGGTTTCTCCATATTGGTCAGGCTGGTCTCAAACTCCCAACTTCAGGTGATCTGCCTGCCTTGGCCTCCCAAAGTGCTGGGATTACAGGTGTAAGCCACCACACCCAGCCCCAAAAAGTATTTTTAAGTTTTAAAATTAGCCAGGCATTGATGGCATGTGCCTGCATTCCTAGCTACGAGGGAGACTGAGGCAGCACGATCACTTCAGCCCAGGAGGTTGTAGTGAGCTATCATCACACCACTGTGCTCCAGCCTGGGCAACAGAGCGAGATCCTGTCTCTTAAAAAGAAAACAAACAAAAATGATTGTATAATAAGAACAAATGGAAAAATGGTACATGTCCTTAGTGTAAGTCTATGTTACCAAAATGTCAGATGTCCCAAAAGAGACATACCGTCCTTTCAAAATTCCATTGTATCTTCAAATGAGACTTTTTAGGACTTAACTACTTTCCAAACCTATCGGAGAGAAAAAAAAAAAATGTCAGGCCAGGCCCAGTGGCTCATGCCTGTAATCCCAGCGCTCTGAAAGGCTAGGGTGGGTGGATCACAAGGTCAAGAGATCGAGACCAACCTGGCCAACATGGTGAAACCCTGTCTGTACTAAGAACACAAAAATTAGCCGGGCGTGGTGGTGCACACCTGTAATCCCAGCTACTCAGGAGACTGAGGCAGGAGAATCGCTTGAACCCAGGAGGCGGAGGCTGCAGTAAGCCAAGACTGCGCCATTGCATTCCAGCCTGGCGACAGATGAGCCTGACTCCATCTCAAATAAAAAAGAAAGTCTAAAAATAGCCCAAACTTTCTGCAGAACAAGGGGAAGGCGTACCAAATACAGGGCAAAGGTTTTACAGCTATTAAATTAATCTTGCCAATACAGTATTAGCAGGATGGCCAAAGGAACCAGTGGGAAAGAATGGATATCTCTGTGAAATAATGATAAATAATTAAAATGCTGCAGCTTTTCTGAAATGAAGGACAGGGCAAAAATAATTCTTAGGCCATTATGAAGTGGAAGAGGGTCGCTGGCCTTGGGAATGACAGAAAGGTTTAGATTCTGGAGATCTGATTCCAGCTCTAGGGGAGCCAGGCTTGGGACAGGCTCCCGGGCCGCTGCAGAATTTGCCATCTGGGGGGAGCTGCTGATGCCCTGAGACTCAAGCCCACTACTTCGTATTTCTGGTTGGGATTTTAAGCGGCAGCCTAGGGAAAAACCATACTTCATTTATCAACACCCACGGCCAGAGCAAGCCTAGCACTTAGGAGGCCCATCTGGGTTTTGGAGAGAACATATTCCTCACCAACAGGTTTGACTCTGACCCATCTGTGAGATCACAAAACAGCCTACTTGTGGGACAAGAGGTTCTAGATTCTTTTTTTTTGAGAGTTGGAGTCTCACTCAGTTGTTCAGGCTGGAGTTCAGTGGTGTAATCTCGGCTCATTGCAACCTCCGCCTCCTGGGTTCTTCCAATGCTCCTGCCTCAGCCTCCCGAGTAGCTGGGGCTACAGGTGCACACCGCCATGTCTGGCTAATTTTTTGTATTTCAGTAGCGACAGGGTTTCACTGTGTTGCCCAGGCTGATCTCGAACTCCTGAGTTCAGGCAATCCGCCCGTCTCAGCCTCCCAAAGTGCTGGGATTACAGGCCTGGGCCACCGCGCCCGGCCAGAGGTTCTAGATTCTGTGCCAAATGCAATCACAACAGGATTCCACTGCGCCCCTCCTTGGACTCCTTCTCTGGAGGAGCTTTCAAAGCCTCCGCTCCAGCCTAAGGGCATCTGAAAACAGTCCTGGCGGTGGTGCACTGGCCACGGGCACCTGGTGCAAGACACTGTCCTCCCATCGGCCTCGACAGCCCACTAGAGGCGGGGGCGCTCACAGGCGCTGTGCCTCTCCACACCGAGCTGCCCTCATGCCTCCAGCAGTGAGGCTCACGGGTGCACAGAACCTCCTTCCTGAAATGGAAATGACACTTACAGCACCAGGGCGCACCTGGGCCCTCTGGCCCACCCCCCCTGAGGACAGCCTTGTGTACACACAGCATGAATATGCAAATCACTCTAACCACATACAGCAGACAGCTACAGTCTGGAAGCGTCACAGGCAGGACGACACTCTCTGGTGGCCATGCAGCTGATGACCGTGTGGCTCTGGACTGTTCACTGGCCAGCCAGGGAGGGGGCAGCTTCAGCAAAGGGGCTTCTTGTCACATGTGTGTAGACCAGCAAGCGGCACAATCAGCTCAACGACAGCAAAATAATCAACACTGTGGCGGGGCGCGGCGGCTCACACCTGCAATCCCAGCACTTTGGGAAGCCGAGGCAGGCGGGTCACCTGGGGTCGGGAGTTCCAGACCAGCCTGGCCAGTGAAAACCCCACCTCTACTAAAAATACAAAAATCAGCTGGGCGTGGTGGCGGCACCTGTAATCTCAGCTACTCGGGAGGCTGGGGCATGGCAATCACTTGAACCGGGGAGGCGGAGGCTGCAGTGAGCCGAGATCGCGCCATTGCACTCCAGCCTGGGCGACAAGAGGGAGACTATCTCAAAAAAGAAAAAAGAAAATAACAATCAATGTTGCTAAAGTATCTGAACTGAGCCCCAGAACCAGTGATACATTGTTCTTGCTCTGTCTTTGGTGCCCCAACATTACTGCACTTGAAAGCTCTTTCAAGGCCTGCTGGTCCTAAGGTACGCTGCTTGGGCATTAGCCTTTGAAAATTCACTCAGGGCGGCTCACGCCTTCCATCCCAGCACGTTGAGAAGCTGAGGCGGGAGGATCGCTTGAGCCCAGGAGTTTGAGACCAGACTGGGCAACACAGCAAGACCCCAGCTCTGTTAAAAAAAATAATAGGCCGGGTGTGGTGGCTCACATCTGTAATCCTAGCACTTTGGGAGGCCGAGGTGGGTGGACCACGAGGTCAAGAGATCGAAACCATCCTGGCCAACATGGTGAAACCCTGTTTCTACTAAAAATACAAAAAAATTAGCCGGGCATGGTGGCACACGCCTGTAATCCCAGCTACTTGGGAGGCTGAGGCAGGAGAATTGCTTGAACCTGGGAGGCAAAGGTTGCAGTGAGCCGAGCTTGCGCCACTGTACTCCAGCCTGGCGCCTGGTGACGGAGTGAGACTCTGTCTCAAAAAAAAATAATAATTTAAAAAATTAGCTGGGTGTGGTGGCATGAATCTGCAGTCCCAGCTCCTCAGAAGGCTGAGGCGGAAGATGGCTTGAGCGCAGGGGTTTGAGGCTGCAGTGAGCCATGACTGTGCCACTGCACTGCAGCCTGGGCGACAGAGGGAGTCTGTACCTAATGAAGGATGTAAAATAATCATCGTGGAAAAGTTGTAAAACTACTGATGACATCGAAGGAGAAAGGAGATGGCGCACGGGCTCAGGAAGGAGACCTCACGCCACGTCAGCGCATCTCCCACACGGATCTCGGGTTTTCAAAACACTCCATTAACTCTGAAACCAGCCTCATTTCTTGTTTTTCCTTATTTGTTTTTGAATTTATGAAAACGGCTTCTAAGAACTGAAATGAAAGGCAAATGTTGAACAGCCAGGTTTCCTACAGAACCAGGTAGAGCCATGATTCTCAAACACAGCAAGCACTTAAATCACAACAGTAATTAGGAGGGCCAGGTGCAGCGTCTCATGCCTGTAACCCAGCCAAGGCGGGCGGATCACCTGAAGTCAAGAGTTTGAGGCCAGCCTGGCCACCGTGGTGAAACCCCCCCCACCCTGTCTCTACTAAAAATTCAAAAATGAGCCAGGCGTAGTGGCAGGTGCCTGTCATCCCAGCTACTCGGGCGGACGAAGCAGGAGAATCGCTTGAACCCGGGAGGTGGAGGCTGCAGGGAGCCGAGCCTGGGCAGCAGAGTGAGACTCAATCAAAAAAAAAAAAAAAAAAAAAAAAAAAAAGGAGGATAGTATCGGCAGGACGGGCAAACAGACCAACAGAAAAGGATGGGAGCTCTGTTCTGGTGCATGAGTATGCGGCAGAACTGGCACTGCCACAGTGCTGGAAACAAGGGCAGTTCACCACCTGGGCAAGGACAGATGGTATCTAAGGGAGAGTAAGGAACGTCCGCATCAGCTGCTAGCTCCACAGCCAGCCCAGTGCAGAGTTCGCTGTGAAGGCCAACAGGACAGAACGCTCAGAAGTCAGTGTTCCGACAGCTTCCAAGGACAGCACGTTCAGAAGTCAGTGTTCCGACAGCTTCCAAGGACAGCAAGCCTTCACAGACGCGCACACACACTGACATTCGGCAGTCACAGAGGCAGGCCAGTGCAGTGGCTCACGCCTGCAATCCCAACACTTCGGGAGGCTGAGGTGCGTGGATCACTCGAGGCCACGAGTTCGAGACCAACGTGGCCAACCTTGTGAAAGCCTGTGTTTACTAATAACATAAAAATCAGCTGGTCTTGGTGGCGCATGCCTGTAACCCCAGATATTCGGGAGGCCAACGTGGGAGGATTGCTTGAACCTGGGAGGTGGAGGTTGCAGTGAGCCATGATTACGCCACTGCACTCCAGCCTGGGCAATAGAGCAAGACTCTGTCTCAAAAAAAAAAAAAATACAAAAGGCGGCAATGACAAATCCAATTCTATTCAAAATAAAAGTCCATTTACCAATGTAAAGGGAATGAAAACGGACACTGAAAACTCCAAGAAAGGCCGGGCGCGGTGGCTCACACCTGTAGTCCCAGCACTTTCGGAGGCCAAGGTGGGTGGATCACAAGGTCAGGAGATCAAGACCATCCTGGCCAACATGGTGAAACCCCATCTCTCTCTATATATATATAAAAAAAGAAAACCCCAAGAAAATATCTGCAGTAGCTGAAAATCAAAGGGATGAGTGCCGAGTATGTAAAGTAACAAGTGACATGACAAACCGATCCACATTAACGGCGAGAAAATGAAGACTTTTTCACAGAGGAAATGCCACATGGGAAAAATGCTCAAACTCAATGGTAATTAAGTGAAAACCAATATGCATTCACCAAGCGATCCTGTTTTATCTGCTAGGTGGACAGTAACAAGTTAGACAATTCTGAGTACTGGAGATCAAGAAGAAGACATGAACACGGCCACGAACACTGGTGCGGGGCGGCAGTCAGCTCACACCCCCCCGTCAGCATTTCCCGGTACGTTCAAGCTTATAATTGTGGTGAGTAGAAAGTTCTTTTTAAAGTTCCTGTTCTTGTTAAAGAAGAAGTGTGCTAATAACTTTGTGAAGCCCTGTCCTATGTAGCTATTAGACACACCATGCTTACAGGCACACAGTACACTCTATGTCCTTGTACTTCAACCAAGGTATCTGTGCGGAACGTGCTCACAGGCATGTCCCAGCTCTCCATGGCTTTCGCCTGTTTAGAAAAGTTTTAAGTTGTTAGCCAGTGGGGTGTTACTTTAAATTGTGAGGTCTGGCTTCAGCCAATGGGGATGAGACACAACAGTAAAGACGACCCCAAAGGCGTAAGGGATAAATTTGTGTGGTTTCCTTTGTTCTTTGTACTCGAGGGTACCCCTCCTGCAGTCCAGGAAGTAAACACTGCATGGCTGAAAGATCCTTTGTCTCAGTGCTGATTTTTCTCTGCGGCACCGAGCATCTATTTCCCGCAATAATCTACAACCCCACAATTTTCCTCTGAACTACAGAAACTTAGGATGCATTTCCTTTGCACTTGGAGACAAAAGAATGACTGGACTGGCACCATCAACTAATCCAAAAATAAACGTGAGCTAGGTGCAGTGGCTCATGCTGGGATCCCAGCACTTTAGGGGGCCAGGGTGGGAGGACTGCTTGAGGCCAGGAGATCAGCCTGGGCAACACAATGAGACCCCACCTCTATAAAAAAAAAAAATTAAAAAATTTTGGCTGGGTGTGGTGGTGCACACCTGTGGTCTCAGCTGGTTGGAACGCTGAGGCGAGTGGATGCCGTGAAGCCAGGAGTTTGAGGCTGCAGTGAGCCGTGATCACACCACGGCACTCCAGCCCGGGCAACAGAGCAAGACCTTGTCTCTAAAAACAGGTACGCACATAAAGTAAGTCAACAAACTAGAACCCAAGCCCAAGAGACTCGGGAATGATTGAACTAACTGGGTCACCCACTGTCTAAGACGTCAGCATGTGTCCAAAGGAAAGAGACCACAGAAAAGCCTTTCACGGTGATATTCATGTTACGTTCATGCTCACAGTCACTTACTAAAACTTCAGGCCGGGCGTGGTGGCTCACGCCTGTAATCCCAGCACTTTGGGAGGCTGAGGAGGGCGGACCGCTTGAGTCCAGGAGTTCAAGACTAGCCTGGGTCAAGTTCAAGACCACCGTCTCTATACAAAATATAAAAATTAGCCAGCCATGGTGGCATGCTCCAGAATTATCTCTGGGGCCTGAGGCAGGAGGATTGCTTTAGCCTGGGAGGTCGAGGGTGTCACTGCAGTCCAGACTGGGCGACACAGGAAGACCCTGCCTGAAAAACAAAGTCAAAGGAGGCAAAATTCAAACTCATTATGGCGATAAATAACAAATAGTCAAGGCAGAGAGGCTGAAAACAAAAAGTCAGAACCGTGGTTACCCTGGGGGAGAAGACATGGGCGCTGAAGAGACGCTGAAGGCCTATTTACGGGGGCAGTAAGGCCACTGTGTTTATATTAAAACTGAACGCAGGCCAGGCGTGTGGTCCGCGACTGTAATCCCAGCACTTGGGGACGCCAAGGAAGGCAAATCACTTAAGGGCAGGAGTTTGAAACCAGCCTTGCCAACATGGTGAAACCCAGTGTCCACTAAAACTATGAAAATCAGCTGGGCGTGGTGCAAGGCGCCCGAAACCCCAGCTACTCAGGAGGCCGAGGCAGGAGAAATGGTTGAAGCCTGGAAGACGACTCAGTCTCAAAACAAAAACACCTTAATGCGGTGTTAGGGGGAAAGGCAACGGAGGGAGGCCTACCGAGTGCCTACGTAAAGTGGTTCCAAGTGCTGGGAACCCTAAACCACAGCAGACTGCCTCAGGCCTCCGGGGAGGCAAAGTTCCCCAAACCAACACGCTCAAGGGCTCAAAACGCCTTCTGTAGTGTTACTAAGGAACCAGACTTGCCCCTCCTTGAGGCTGGCTCCCTCCCGCTGCTCTGTCTACTGATAAGCATACGCGTTTAGTTCATGAGAAACTCACATATTACGCGTTTAGTTCATGAGAAACTCACATATATCTCCACTGCTATCAATTTCAAGTCTGAGGCACAGCCTGCCTTTCACCGACTCACCCTGCCACCTGCACTATAGATAACAGTGATTGTGCTCAATAAACACTGTGGAAACCAGAGCTCGGGGCCTTCCCTGCCTCCAGCAGAAAGTGATGCTCCCCTGCTCCCACTCTCTCTCTTACTCTTTTTCTCATTCCTTTGTCGCCACCGAACTCGGGGTACCCACGGGTGAGGTGTGGGGCTGGTTCCCTACAATGCATCAACTAAGTCAGCTGCTTAGAAATTAACCCAAGGCAACCACAGGTCAACCTCAGAAAGGCCAAAACGCCCCCCAAGCACCTCTCCTGGACAATCCTCCTTCCAATGCTCGGCAGCGTCAATCAGCATGAACAGCCCCGGCTGTGGTAAGGCTGGTCTCCAACTGCTGACTTCAGGTGATCCACTCACCTCGGCCTCCCAAAGTGCTGGCGTTACAGGAGCGAGCCACTGCGACCAGCCAGGTGCTACACTTTAAATGCCACAAAGACCCCCCTCCCATAGTCAGAGTGAGCATGCGGCAGAATCACTACTTTCACCCCATGCCTAAGGAGGCGAAGGAAATGCCACGGCAGTCTTTATGGCTTTACATTGCCAGAAACTGCTTTTCCCAGCCAGCAAACACATGCTCCATCAGCGAAGCATTAACCTTGCTGACAGACTGGAAATTAACCAGAATGGAACATGCCTCAGTTTTACAGGTCACGAGGTCACGTTTTTGCAGAACCTGCATTAATCCGATGTCCAGATGAACTGAAATGGAACAGATTACAGGTTCTTGCAAACTCTGCACCTTGTACGGAAGCGTATTTTTTTTTTGTCTGATTGCTTTGGCATTTGGAAAAAATACTGTTTTATGAGCATTTTAATCCATCTCTGTCTGCTATAAGACGTGGAACTGCGCGCCCTTTCTCTACAATTGTGGGAGAGAGAATATGCCTGAGAGACTTTCCCCTGGGCCGTTCTTACAGGCCCCAGAACAAACAAGTGTTATTTTAACAGACCATAAGGCAGAAAACAGACTTGAAAATGTTCCTGTTGTCAGTAAGGAGAAGAAAGAAGGCAAACAGGAGGCGGTGTTTTATATTTACTGAAGCCCGGTGCCCGAATCAATAGTCGAGGGTATTAGGCATGCCCTGCAAGAAAATCCCCAGGGCAGGCTACTCCACCCCCGAGGTCACCCCCAAACTGCCCCCGGGCCTCGGACCGTCCCCTGCCGTCCCCCCAAGTTGTCGCCGACACCCGGACCGCCACTACGCTCCCCTCAAGCTGTCGCCGACCTCCTGACAGCCTCCTGCACTCCCCTCAAACTAGCCCCGACCCTGATCGCCCGTCCCCCCAAATTATCCCCGAACCCCTGACCGCCCCTATTGTCCCAAAATGCCCCCGAGCCCCTCCTGCTCAGGCCGCCCCCTAAATTATCACCCAGCCCCTAGCCGTCCCTTCCGTCCCCCGAAACCGCCCCCAGTCCAAGCCGGCCGCGGTGACGGCGACCCCGGGGCCCAGGCGCTCGTCTGCCCCGCCCCGCCCCGCAGGTCCCTCCGCCCTGCCCGGCTTCAGACTTCAGCAGACGCCGGGTTCCCACCGCTCCGCCCCTCCCCAGGCTCGGCTCCTGTCCGGTATTCACCATGTCCCGCTCGCTCCTCGGTTCTCCGAGGCGAGTTCCCCGAGGCCTCGCGGACGGCTCAGGTGAAACCGACAGGACTCGCGGGCCGCTCGTGGTACGCGGGGCACGCGCGGCAGGGAGGACAAAAACGTCCCACCCTCGGGGTCTGATTGGACAGAGCTCAGACAGCGGCATCACTAATTGGGCAATTATTCAGTCCCCGCCTTGTCAACGCTCTGAGTGGACAGCGTTCCAAACACGCCCCTTCCACTCCTGGGCCTTCGATTGGATATTACCTCAGACCTCAATCTGCTTCCGGGAGCCCGCCCCATGCCTTCATTGGACAGTGGTCGGGACCCGCCCCCGGCCCTCCTGATTGGAAGATAACTTCCGTACGGCCCCGCCTCCTACCGTCTGAGTGACGGGCGCATAGCGAACACGCGTCGCTTACGGGCCAGCCACGAATCGTCGCGTCTGAGCGAACTCGCTCTGTCCCGGGGCGAGCCCGGCCTCTCCCTGCAGCTTGGCCGCCCATCCCGCGTCCTTCTCTCGAACGGGCACGAGAAGTCCAGACCCAGTTTCCCCACGGAGCGGCCCCTAGTGCTTAGTGGAGGGGAAGGGCGACCAGCCTACCCGGGTCGTGTGGGGCTGAGCCCTTCGTGGGGCGTAGTCCTCAGCAGTGACGTCACCGCGCAGCTCCGCATGGGGGCGGACCCCGTGGAGGCCCCGCCCCGGGGCTAGAGCACATGCTGTCAGTGTACTAATTTTTTTTTACTCAAACGTTTCCCACCCTTCTGTCCTCCCCACAGGCCCCTGCATTCGAGCTCGCCCCCAAATCAGAGCCGGTACTAAAATAACCTCGAGTCGCCTGATCCCGAAAATGGGCTGACCGCAGGGAGCCCCTATCCTATCTGGCCTCGCTGAAGTTTTATTTTTAGTTTTTTGAGACGGAGTCTCCCTGTGTTTCCTAGGCTGGAGTGCAGTGGTGCGATCTCAGCTCACAGCAACTTCTACCTCTCATATTCAAGTGATTCTCCTGCCTTAGTCTCCTGAGTAGCTGGGATTACAGGCATGTACTATCACGCCCAGCTAATTTTTCTATTTTTTGTAGAGACAGGATTTCACCATGTTGGTCAGGCTGGTCTTGAACTCCTGACTTCGTGATCCGCCTGCCTCGGCCTCCCAAATTGCCGGGATTACAGGCGGGAGCCAGTGCGCCCGGCGTGGATTTGTTTTTTGTTGGACATTTTTAGACCAAGAAATCTGGGCCAGGCAGAATGGCTCACGCCTGTAATCCCAGCACTTTGGGAGGCCGAGGCAGTGGATCACTTGAGGTCAGAAGTTTGAGACCAGCCTGGCCAACATGGCGAAACCCCGTCTCTACTAAAATAGAAAAATTAGCCGGGCAGGGTGGCGGGTGCCTGTAATCCGATCTACTCCGGAGGCTGAGGCAGGAGAATCACTTGAACCTGGGAGGTGGAGGCTGCAGTGAGCCGAGATCGCACCATTGCACTCCAGCCTGGGCAACAGAGTGAGACTCTGTCTTAAATAAATAAACAAATAAATAAATTTGGCATAAACCAGTTAACTCTCTCTCAATCTCTCTCTCTCTCTCTATCTCTCTTTGAGACGAAGTCTTGCTCTGTTGCCCAGGGTAGAAAGCAGTGGTAAGATCACAGCTCACTGTAAACCAGAACCCATGGACTAGTTCACCGTTTTTTTTTTTTTTTTTCTGTAGGTGTGGGGTCTACTTATGTGCCCAGGTTGATCTTGAACTCATGGCCTCCCGCGAGGCCTCCCAAAATGAACCGCCGTGCCCGGCCTACTTTTCTCTTAATATGCTTGCAGAATACAAATACATTTGAATTGAGGAGTCTTCCACCCAGCAAAGTTGTTTATATACCTGTGGAGGTGATCCTTCTGCACCTTCTCATGAGATACCTGAAATTGTCCTCACACAGCTCTGGTAGGTGGTGTTAAGCCTATTCCTCAATATATTATGTACTTTTTCCAGAAAATGAAATTTGAGTCCAACAATACATTTAATTATGTATATTGCATAGAATCTATCAAGTTCTAACAGTTTTGCAGCTGTGCTTAGTTTTTCAGAAAAGCAGTATTATCACTTCCAATGACAAGCTTTACTTCTGCCATTACATTGTTTTCATCCATGATGGTCATTTCTGATTGTTGGAAACAGATGATCCACTGAAAAATCAGCACCGAGACAGAGGACTTTGCAGCAAGGCAATCTTTACTTTCTGCAGAAAGGGTGCTCCTGTTAGCCCTCCTGACACAGGAGAGTACAGCAAAGGAAAAGCAGACGTATTCACCCTTTATGCAGTTGGGGTGGTCCTTACTGCTGTGTCTGGTCTCCATTGGCTGGAGCCAGACCTCACAATCTAAACCTGAAACTGATTGGCTAATAACTTAAAACTCTCTCTCTCTCTCTCTTTTTTTTTTAAGAGACAAGGTTTCACCATGTTGGCCAGGATGGTCTGGATCTCTTGATCTCGTGATCTGCTTGCCTCACCTTCCCAAAGTGCTGGGATTACAGGCATCAGCCACTGTGCCCGGCCTTATAACTCGAGTAGGTAAAGGCAATGGAGAACAAAAGGTAAAAAGGAAGTCCAAATAAGGAAGGGACAGGAAATTGCTTGCCAAAGGATTTAGAAAAGTAATAGCATAAGGCCGGGCGCGGTGGCTCACGCCTGTAATCCCAGCACTTTGGGAGGCCGAGGCGGGTGGATCACGAGGTCAGGAGTTCGAGACCAGCCTGACCAGCATGGTGAAACCTCATCTCTACTAAAAAAATAAACAAAAATACAGCCAGGCGCAGTGGCTCACGCCTGTAATCCTAGCACTTTGGGAGGCCGAGGTGGGTGGATCACGAGGTCAGGAGTTCGAGACCAGCCTGACCAACATGATGAAACCTCATCTGTACTAAAAAAAAAAAAAAAAAAAAAAAATTAGCTGGGTGTGGTGGCTGGCAGATGCCTGTAATCCCAGCTACTCAGGAGGCTGAGGCAGGAGAATTTCCTGAACCTGGGAGGCGGAGGTTGCAGTGAGCCAAGATCGTGCCACTGCACTCCAGCCTGGGTGACAGAGTGAGACTTTGTCTCAAAAAAAAAAAAAAAGAAAGAAAAGTAATAGCATAAATATCGTAGTTAAAGTACAAGGACATAGAATGTACTAGGTGCCTGTGAGCATGTCTAACAGCTACATAGGATAGGGCTTAACAAATAGCTACTAGCAAAAAGCAAGAAGGCTTTGAAAAAAGTGTTTAAAACAAACTCTTCTTTCTAACAGTTATGGTTATTGTTTAACAAGAAAGGAAACTTTGAAGAGGAACTTTTCCACTTCTCACACTGACGATGTTACAGATTCAAATAGGGATAAATACTTGAACTGAAAGTGGTGTTCCTTTCACTTGGAAGCCAGCTGGCACGTGTTATGCTCTGCAGTCAAACTGTTTACGAGTAGCAGCTGGCCTGTTAGTCATTGTGTCTGAAACTGACCTGAGAAATATTAGCACTGGAAAGTGACTGAAAAAAACGTGGCTGCCTACTTAAGATGTTACCCAAGTTGGGCCAAATGTGATTGTTCACCATTGTATTCCCAGCATTTTAGGGGGCTGAGGCAGGATGACTGTTTCAGTCCAGGAGTTCGAGATCAGCCTGGGCAACATACGGAGAGCCCATCTCTACAAAAAATACAAAATTAGCCTGGCTTGGTGGAATGTGCCTGTGGTCTCAGCTACGTGGGACTCTGAGGTGGGAGGATCACTTGAGCATGGGAGGTGAAGGTTGCAGTGAGCTGTGACTGCACCTCTGTACTCCAGCCTGGGCAACAGAGTGAGACCCTGTCTCAAACATTTTTTTTAACTCAAACATAAAAAAAGATCTCCCAGTGGGGAGTTTAATAAGATTAGTGAGAAAAATAAAGTTGTTTCTATTCACATAAAGAAGGCCATTGCAGTTAAGGAAACATTTCTTTCTTTCTTTCTTTCTTTCTTTCTTTCTTTCTTTCTTTCTTTATTTTCTTTCTTTCCTTCTTTCTCTTTCCTTCCTTCCTTCCTTCCTTCTTTTCCTTTCCTTTCCATTCCCTTCCTTCCTTCTTTCCCCCTCCCCTCCCCTCTCCTCTCCTCTCCTTTTTTTCTTTTCTTTCTTTTTTTTTGAGATGGAGTCTGACTCCATCGCCCAGGCTGGGGCGCAGTGGCACGATCTCGGCTCACTGCAACCTCTGTTGCCCAGGTTCAAGCGATTCACCTGCCTCAGCCTCCCAAGTGGCTGGGATTAGCGACACCTGCCACCGCACCTGGCTATGCTCTAGTTTTTAATAAGATGGCAGTGTGTCTAATGGCTAAAATTGTAAAGTAATAGCCACACGCTTCCCCCTCGCCCCCGCCCAATGGCTTAAATTAGGTGGGGAAACAGACAAGAAACACCTAAATGAGCTAATAAAAAATGACACGCGTAACATCTGAAGAAATTCCTAATAGAGCAGCTAATACAAGGAGAGATGACGCTTCCAGGGAATGCTCCTCAAAAGGCAGTGTGAAAAAGAGACCTCAGAACTGCAACCAGCCGGGCGCGGTGGCTCACACCTGCAATCCCAGCACTTTGGGAGGCCGAGGCAGGCAGATGATAAAGTCAGGAGTTCAACACCAGCCTGGGCATCATGGTGAAACCCCGTCTCTACTAGAAATACGAAAATTAGCCGGGCGTGGCGGTGAGTGCCTGTAGTGCCAGCTACTCAGGAGGCTGAGGCAGGAGAATTGCTTGAACCTGGGTAGCGGAGGATGCGGTGAGATAGCACCACTGCACTCCAGCCTGGGCGATGGAGTGAGACTCGGGCTCAAAAAACAAAAATGAAAGTGCGAGCAAAGAGTAAAACTGGAGGTGCCAGACTTGCTGGGAGACAGAGGAGGCGATGGATATTTCCTTACACTGAAAAACTCATTGATTTTGTAACTGATCGATTGGATCTGGAGGTAAGAGGGAGTGGTGGTGTGGATGTATCTAGACCTCTGACTCCAGACTTCCAAGCAGAAAGTGCAGAAGCCACCTGCAGGGAATAAAGACGTGGGAGACGCAGTCCCATTGTCTGGAGACTGTGTCCTCTCGGGGCCGGACCAAGCTTTGCCCAGGTGCGAATGTTCCCTAGCAGGCCTGTCATGTCATAGGGAGGAAGCCAGTCAGGGAAGGGCTGAGGCCGAGAACCTGCATTTCCACCCAACTCTTTTTTTTTTTTTTGTCTCTCAGAGGATTATTTAATAATAGAATTACATACTTTTGGCTCCAGTGTGTCCAACCGCAAATGTGACAAGTACATCTCTCAGCACCGTTCTTTCCTTGGAGAAGCGGACTTGCCCTTGGCTCCTGCCTGTGGATCCAAATCAAGCCTGGGTGCGTCTGACAGAATACCAGGGCACGGTTTGCCCACGGCCCTCCATCGCTACTGTTTGGCTACAGCTTGAGTTCCCTGGGCATCGGCTCCCTGCTCATGCCAGCCAGCAAGCTGTTAGCCGCCAACAAGGACATGGCATTGTGGGTTCTGTGGGTGGCACTGCCAGTGCGGGGCAGGATCCCACAGTCCCACAGTTCTTCAGGGTTAGGAGAGAGTGGGTTGTAGGCAGTGGTTCTGGGGTCGTCACATCCAGTCCAGCAGCTGCAAGCTGGCCGCTGGCTAAGGCGTG
Organism: Cheracebus regulus; assembly: GCA_963574635.1. Taxonomy (NCBI): domain Eukaryota; kingdom Metazoa; phylum Chordata; class Mammalia; order Primates; family Pitheciidae; genus Cheracebus; species Cheracebus regulus. The sequence continues at coordinate 34,967 of CAUYQU010103914.1, forward strand.
GCACAGGTCATCCTGGTTTGCAACATCGCTCCTGCTGCTGTTGACAAACACAGCTATTCCCTTCATCTTCTGGAAGAAGTCCTTGCTGCAGAGTCCCTTGGTTGCCAGTGTCAGGGAGCAGGCCGCGACGATGAAATCAGACTGGGCAGCAAGCTCGGGGGTAGACACACACTCCGCCTGGAATTCCGCTGCTTCCGCAGGCCTGGGCTGGCGCCCTATGTACAGAAATCTCTGGACGCCAAATGGTTTCAGACACCGAGCAATGGCCTGGCCTATGCGCCCCAGCCTGGTGATGCCGACAGTGCTGTGTGTGAGCCCATGGCCACACAGCCAGAGGGGCTTCCACGAGGTCCGCCCACCGTTCTTCACGTCTTCGATGGCCTCCAGCAACCGGCGGCAGGTGGTAAGTAGCCGGGAGACTGAAGTTCGGCCGTGGCATCTGTCAGGTCATCTCGGGTGTAGCCCACTCGGATCCCACGCTTCTTGATTTCATCCAAAGTCAGGGGTCAATGCCCACGGACAGGGTGCTGATGACTCTGAGACTGGCCCCTGCGGCATCCAGGAGCCTCTTGTCCACGAGGTCGGAAAGGAGGCAGAGCAGGCCGCGGGCCCCTGTCACCCCTCGCTCCAGCTCCTTGTCCAGCACGGGCTCATCGGAGTCCCACCGCTCCACCTCACAGCCTGCGGCCCTGCCCTTGGGGGATCCTGCGGGTGACGAACACCTACGAACACCTTCATGAGTCACACCGGTCTCATCCACCGAGCAAACGCCGGACACCGACCCAGACCTTTTTCTTTTTTTTGGGGACAGAGTCTCACTCAGTCACCCAGGCTGGAGTGCAATGGCGCGATCTCGGCTCACTGCAACCTCCGCCTCCCGGGTTCAAGTAATTCTCTTGCCTCAGGCTCCCGAGTAGCTGGGATTTGTGCCCAGCTATTTTTTTTTATTTTTAGTAAAGACGGGGTTTCAACATCCTGGCCAGGCTGGTCTCAAACTCCTGACCACGTGATCCACCTGCCCTGGCCTCCCAAAGTGCTGGGATTACAGGTGTAAGCCACCGCTCCGGCTTCTTCTTCTTCTTCTTCTTTTTTTTAAGATTCTTCTATATTTTCTTGCATCATGTTCATTGTTCATTCTTTTTATTTTTTTGACTTTGGACATTTTCATTGCTGTTTAGGAGTCAACGGGGGACAATCCAGTGTAAAAAGTCCCAGAGTTTTCCTCTAACTTTGCCATTGTTTCTCCTGTATGACCTTGGGCCAAAACCTTCACCACTCTGAGCTTTGATTTTTATATGTATTAAAAGAAAAGCTAATCCCGAGGCGTTCCTTTGCTCATTGTACAGTCCCTCTTTTATCTTTGACTCTGTGCAAAGCATGGAGCTAAAAGCTTCTTTTAGAGAACTCAGGGTCTTCAGGGGATGGGGTACAGTCTATGAGATTTTGTGCACTTTCCTGATGACGTAGTGAATTACTCATTCCAAAGAGGCTGTATGATTGGGAATCCCTTCCAGATCTCACGGTCTGGGATCTGTGAGGGAGGTGACTTTGTTAATTCTCTTGGGTTCCCAGCAATGTTTTGAAATAGCAACTCATAAGATCATCCAATCTTTTAAAGTAATGAAACCTTTCTAACAATAGAATCATATGTACAATTCCAACACATAAATCAGTCAGTAATGAAGCAATGTTGCCCGAAACGGAGGCAGAAGGCATGGAGCTTCGTGCTTTAGCTGTCTCTGGAACACCTTTCTCTTAATTCTTTGGCATCAGGGTCCGGGAGGATGGCCACTTTTCCATATTAAACAGTTCTCAAGGTCACTCACTGGGCTTCTCCATTACAGTCTAGTCACATGCCTACACCTCTAGTTCCAGAAGACAGATGAAGTAAAGGTTCGGGGGTGGCGGGCTTTCCCTTGTAGTCCAGATGCCTTGGTCTGAGGGTGCTTGGCTCCAGTAAGTGTCCCCACGGGCCACGTACTTCACTTGTGCAGCTCAGAGGCAGCCACAGTGCACGTGGTGAACATACACAGTGAACTCACTGTTGTTTTCTCCATGTGTACTACTCACGCTTATGGAGGGTGGGATGTCCACGATCAAGGTGCCAGCAGATTAGGAGTCTGGTAAGGGTCACTCTCCACTTTTAAGATGATGTCTTAATGCTGCCTCCTCTGGAGGGGACAATTCTACGTCCTTACATGGATAAAGGTGGAAGGGCAAGCAAAACCAAATGCTGTTTGGGGCCTTAACTGCTTTCACAAGGGAAGAGTCTTCATGGCCCATTGAAAAATGTTCGCTCATTTTTGATATTATAAAATGTGTTTAGCTCAGAATGATATGTGTGGCGCAGTCAGAATGTCATTTCTCCATTAACAAAATAGTTTGGAGAACTCTGCTTTTGTGTGACAGAAGTCAGCAACCACATTTCATCATTTTGTTTTAATTAAAATGAAAACACACACACACACACACACACACACACACACGCGGATCTGGGCTTGTGTCTGCTGCAGTCGGCCTGTGTGGTCCAGGAAGGAAAATCCCCTCGGCAGCGTTTGAAGGAAGCATACTGCAAAGCTTTGAAATACTCATTTTTTGAGTGTAAAAGGTCAACGTTGTATACCAGGGCAAGACTCAGAAGAAGAAGGATATTGTTTGATACATTATGTTGAGGCCAAGATGAAAAACAACAAAGGCTTTCTCTGATCATTAACACAAAGACGCCAAAACAGGAAACATACTTTTTACTCCACCTGTTTGCTTGGAACACTTTTCCCCTCCATGGCGCACTGAAGAAAATGGATGAGTCGTTTTTGAATATGTATAAATGATTCTCTTGTTCCAAATTATTTTTAGAAGAAAAACCTGGTTGAACAGTTAGGGCTTAAGAGCATAATAAATGTGTTTTAAGAATTGTTCTTAAAAAAAAAAAAAAAAAAAAAATTTTACATCCGCCTGTCACTCAATGTAGAGGCAGTGCAGCCGGGAAACTGCCCAATCAGCATTCTGGGAGCCAGAGCACTGTTCAATCAGAGGCGCCGAGGTCTTGAGTGCTGTCCAATTACAGTGCGGAGGCGGGTCGTCCTTGGAGTCCTGTCCAATCAGGGCCAGGGGGAGGATCTTCGCGCGCCACGCCTACCCTGAGCGGGCCCGGCGGTCGGAGTCCGGGTGTGGCTCACCTGCAGCCGCCGCTGGGCCGCGGGGAAGTCGCCGTGGAGTGGGCGGGACATGGTGAGTGCGGCGCGGAGTGGATCCCGGGGCAGGGCGGCAGGAACCGGCGTCCGCCTGATCACTCCGCCGGGCAGAGATGAGGGACAAGCTCCTGGGCCCCGTGTCCCGCGCTGAGGCCGCGCCGGGGAGCTCTGTCCCGGCGGGAAGCTCCGAGTTCCCGCCCGCCCCTGGCCCCGAGGCTGCAGAGCGGGGAGCGGCGCCCCGAGCCCGACGCCGTCCCCGCCGTCCCCGGGCTCCCGCGTTCCTGCGCTCCAGCCCGGGGCCGCGGATCCTCCGAGGCAGGGTCGCCCGAGACCCCGCAGTGCTGTCCTGGCTCCCCCGGGACCCGCCCTGGGGCCGACGCCGCGGGGCCTTCTGGGGTTCGAGGCCCTGGTCGGCGCCGCCTCCGCCCGCTCCTCCGCGGCTCAGCTCCTGGGAGGCCCCGGGCTTCTCTGAGGACAGCCCGGGAGCGCTGGGGGCCTCAGCAGGGCGGGCGGGGCCGGGCGGGGGGCGTCCCTGGAGCCCTCACCTGCAAAGGCAGCCCCTGGGGCGCGCGAGGTTTTGTCCCCCGAGTCCCGGTTTTCCTTCTTGGGCACTTCCTGTTCCCTCTGACCTCAAGACGTCTGGCGTAGGGAAGGGTTCCTGGCCCCTAGGTTCTCACATACAAGGAAGAGAAGTCAAGAGGCCAGAGAAAGAGGGGACTGCAAGGACCCCGAAAGCAAATGCCCGCAGACCCCCCCGTGGGGACGTCTGGGAGGCTGGGGCATCCATATTACAGGACTGCAGTAACCACTGACCGCAAACGAGGGGGTAAAACCACAGCAGCAGAATTTGTTGCGCGTTTTAGGACTCCGTAGTCGTTGAGGATGTGGCTGTGAACTTCACCCCAGACGAGTGGGCTTTGCTGAATGGTGCTCAGAGGCGCCTCTACAGAGACGTGATGCTGGAGACCTTCAGGAACCTGGCCTCCCTAGGTAAGGATGACCTGTGCCTTCCCTTCGTCCTGAGTCCCAGATGCCCTAGCTGTGGAGTTCACTCCAGAACGTGGGCTGAAGCACAGTTTACCCTGGTGGGACAGACGTGGTCATCTCCTGATGGAGCTCGTCATCCAATAGCTTCCTCGTGGGTGGATCAAACTACTGTTTTCTCTCCTGAGCGCTGCCGGCCTCTGGAAGGGTTTTGACTGCGCCTTTAGAAGGGGAGCCCTTTTTGAGGAGCATTCCAGTGGGAAATGGGAATGAGTAAAATCCCTTCCCACTGAGGAAGGTGAATTTGGCAAATCCCTTGGCATCCTTGACTTTTCATCCATCCTCTCAGAATGTCCTGAGGGGAAACAGCATCCGCATTTCCTCTTTCCAGGTTAGGGCGTGGGCTCTGCATGTGGCCGCCTCGCTTCCGTGTTGCTTTTCTGACAGCAGCACGTGTGTCACCCTTTGTCTCAGTCTTCTGGGGAGAATTTTCAGTGGTCTGTCTACCACGTCGGCTTCTTATCCTTACTTTTGTCAAAGTATTGAAGCAGCTAAATCTCCTTCCAGTCTTTTTTCTTCTTTTTGCTTAAAAGGGCATTCTTTCTTATAACATTTGTTTATTTTGGGGTCACTGTTTGGAAATTAATGTACATGTTCCCTGCTTATTTTCTTTCCTTCATCCTACCAGTTCCTTCCAAAGAAAGTAAATTTTGTTGCTGTTTATTTCATATCATGACACTCAGCTTAACATTAATGGATGAGGCTGGGTGCGGTGGCTCACGCCTGTAATCCCAGCACTTTGGGAGGCCGAGGCAGGTGGATCACGAGGTCAGGAGTTCAAGACCAGCCTGGCCAAGATGGTGAAACCCCATCTCTACTAAAAATACAAAAATTAGCTCGAACCCGGGAAGCGGAGGTAGCAGTGAGCCGAGATCGTGCCACTGCATTCCACCCTGGGTGACAGTAAGACTCTGTCTCCAAAAAAAAAAAAAAAAAATTAATGGATGAAATCCTCTACGGCATGTATTTGGGAAAGAAATACGAGGGGGATGGAATAGGTTATTCTTCACAAAAATGACCGTTTATTTTAGGAGAAGACTGGAACAGCTACAGCACTGAAGATCAGCGCAGGAATCGGGCGACACATTTGAGGTGAGTCATGTTCACACAAGAGAAAGAAGTCTCTCAGCAGAGAACAGAAGTGCGCTGTTTTAGTATGTGTGTAGATATAAGTCAGGGAGTAGGCAGTCACAGCAAATTTTCACAAGACAGTTTAGAACAGCGGTGCAGATGCTGACAGACACGGTTCACTTGTAAATAAATCAAGGAAAAAATCCACGTTAAAAAAACACTGAAAATGATCCCTGTGGTTGAGACCTCTGTCAGAGCATTCCACTCATAACACTTTGGTTATTTTGTTTTTTGGGTTTTTTTTTTGAGGCTGTGTCTCACTCTGCCTCCCATGCTGGAGTGCAGTGGTGTGATCTCGGCTCACTGCAACCTCCGTCTCCTGGGTTCAAGTGATTCTCCTGCCTCAGCCTCCCGAGTAGCTGGGATTACAAGTGCCCGCCACCACGCCCAGCTAATTTTTGTATTTTTAGTGGAGACGGGGTTTCACCATCTTGGCCAGGCTGGTCTCGAACTCCTGACCTTGTGATCCACCCGCCTCATCCTCCTAAAGTTCTGGGATAACAGGCATGAGCCACCGTGCCTGGCTGGTTTTGTTTTGTTTTTTGAGACAGAGTCTTGCTCTGTTGCCCACGCAATCTCGGCTCACTGCAACCTCTGTCTGCCGGGTTCAAGCAATTCTCCTGCCTCAGCCTCCCAAGTAGCTGGGATTACATGCACACACTGCCATGCCCAGCTAATTTGCATTTTTAGTAGAGATGGGGTTTCACCATATTGGCAAGGCTGGTCTCGAACTCCTGACCCCAGGTGATCTGCCTACCTCAGCCTCCCAAATTTCTGGGATTACAGGCATAACCCACCACACCAGTCCTGTGTGTATATTTTTAGTAGAGATGGGGTTTCTCCACGTTGGTCAGGCTGGTCTCGAACTCCTGACCTCAGGTGATCCACCCACCTCGGCCTCCCAAAGTGCTGGGATTAAAGACATGAGCCACTGCGCCCGGCCCTGCTCATACCACTTTGAAACCATTCAGAAATCAAAAAATATACATTCACTGGAAATGGTGAGAATATAGTCATACTAATCAGTAAAATCCATCAGCAAATCACTAACAAATAAATAATATCCTTATTTTTAACAGAAATCACGTGGTAGAGATACCCTCAGAAACTAATGAAAGTAAACACTATGGAGAAACTTTCGGCCAGATTCCAAAACTTAGTGGGCATAAGGGTCTTGCAGCTGGAGTAAAAACCTACAAAAAGAACAAGTTTGAAAAAGCCATCATGGATGCTTCATCCCTAAAGAGTCGCATAGCAGCATGTCAACATGGACAAAGACCCTATCTGTGCAAGGAATGTGGGAGAACTTTTCTTTGCTACTCATCCTTTAGGGCACATGTCAGAGCTCACACTGAAGAGAAACCTTATGCATGTAAAGAATGTGGAAAAGCCTTTATATACCTCTCCAAACTCAGAGTACATATAAGGACACACACTGGAGAGAAACCTTACGAATGTGAAAAATGTGGGAAAACCTTTTGATCTCCCTCAAATCTTTGGACACACAAAGAAACTCATACCATAGAGAAACCCTATGCCTGTAAAGAATGTGAGAAATCCTTCTCTTCTGTCTCATCGCTTAGAAAACACCAGAAAGTTCACAGTGCAGAGAAAGCCTACAAATGTAAGGAATGTGGGAAAGCCTTCCTTCATTCCTTCTACCTGATCATACATGCCAGAATGCACACTGGAGAAAAAGCCTACAAGTGTGTGGAATGTGGGAAAGCATACAGTTGGCCCTCAGACCTTAGGATTCACATGAGAACACACTCTGGAGAAAGGCCTTACGAATGTAAGCAGTGTGGAAAATCCTTCAGCTCCCCCTCAGCCTTTAAGGGACACGTAAGAACTCACACTGGAGAGAAGCCCTATGCCTGTAGGGAATGTGGGAAAGCCTTCAGTAGTCCCTCATACTTCAGAACACATGTGAGAATTCACACTGGAGAGAAACCCTATGTGTGTAAGCAATGTGGGAAAGCCTTCAGTTGGTCATCATCTTTTCGGGGACACTTGCGAACTCACAGTAGAGAGAAACCCTATGAATGTAAGGAATGTACAAAAGCCTTCAGTAGACGCTCGTCCTTACAAAGACATGTGAGAATTCACACTGGAGAGAAACTCTCTAAATGTAAGCAGTGTGGAAAAGCTTTTGGTGGTCTCCTATCCTTAAACACATGAAAAGTCACACTGGAAAGAAACCCTATGTTAATAAGTCATGTGGCAAAGAGTCCATGCAGATGACTTACTGTACTAAATAAATACCATTAGAAAATTTTTATAAAGTTCTTAGGTACAATCATGGCTTTATTAGTGCCTTATGCTTAATGTAGACCTCTATCCTATTATTGAGTTTTTTTTTTTTGAGAAAAACAAATACTTTTAAGTATTTGCAAGGCATACTATAACAAATTACCACAAAGTTGGTGGCTGAATGAAACAAATTTTCTCATAGTTCTGGAGGCTAAAAGTTTGAATTTTTTTTTTTTTTTTTGAGACAGAGTCTCAATCTGATGCCCAGGCAGTAGTGCAGTGGTGAGATCTCGGCTCACTGCAACCTCCATCTCCTGGGTTCAAGCCATTGTCCTGACTCAGCCTCCCGAGTAGCTGGAACTACAGGCCCGTGCCACCACGCCCAGCTATTTTTTTGTATTTTTAGTAGAGACGAGGTTTCATGTTAGCCAGGATGGTCTCGATCTCCTGAACTTGTGATCTGTCCACCTTGGCCTCCCAAAATACTGGGATTACAGGCATGAGCCACCACACCTGGCATTCAAGTTTGAATTTAAGGTTGGCTTTTTCTGGGGGTTCTTAGGGAGTATCTGATCTCTCCAGGTTTCTGGGGACCCCCAACAGTTCTTGGTATTCTTTGGCTTGCAGATGCATCAGTCCAGTCTCTGCCTCCATTTCCCCATAACTTATTGTGACAGTTTGTGTGTGGCTTTTTTTTTTTAGATGGGATCTTGCGATATTACTGAGGCTGGAGTGCAGTGGTGTGGTTATCCTAGGGTCAAATGATGCTACTGCCTGAGCCTCTGGAGTACCTGGGACTACAGGTTCATGCCACCACACTCAGCTAAACTCTGAGCGTTTTATCCCCTCCTTTATAAGGTATTGGGTTCAGGGCCTGCCCTAACACATGAGTATCTTATTTTGAGATCCTTAATTTCATCTGCAAAGACACTTTTGCCAAATAAGGTTGCACTCACATTCTGGGTTGACATACTTTTTTTTCTTTCTTCTTCCAACCTATATAAGCACTGAGAACTTTTTTATTTATTTATTTTTTGAGAAGGAGTCTCACTCTGTAGCCCAAGCTGGAGTACCTTGGTGCCATCTCGGCTCACTGTAACCTCCGCCTCCCGGGTCCCAGTTCAAGTAATTCTCCTACCTCAGCCTCCCAAGTAGTTGGGATTACAGGCATGAGCCACCATGCCCAGCTAATTTTGTATTTTTCACTAGAGACGGGGTTTCACCATGTTGGCCAGTCTAGTTTTGAATTCCTGACCTCATGATCCGCCTGCCACTCCCAAAGTGCTGGGATTATAGACGTGAGCTGCTGCGCCCGGCTGGGCTGACATACTTTTAAAGGAGGACACTATTTTACCCCCTGCATACCTAATTTTTTTTTTTTTTTTTTTTTTTTTGAGATGGAGACTTACTCTGTTGTCTAAGCTGGAATGCAGTGGCACAATCTCAGCTCACTGCAACATCCACTTCCCAGGTTCAAGCAATTCTCCTGTCTCAACCTCCCAAATAGCTGGGACTACAGATGTGTGCCACCATACCCGGCTAATTTTTGTATTTTTAGTACAGATGGGGTTTCACTATGTTGGCCAGGCTGGTCTTGAACTCCTGGCTCAGGTGACCTGCCTACCTCAGCCTCCCAAAGTGCTGGGATTCCAGGTGAGCCACCGTGCCTGGCCACATTAAATTTTGGAATGTAGAGTTTTAATTATAAACTGCTTATACAAAAAATTGTCTTACTTATGAAGTCTTTTGGACCCACGGTTCTCTTAGAAGTGTTTTTTAATATATAAAAGTTGGGATTTAAATACTGTTATTTATTTCTAATTTTCATTACATTCCAAACATGGCTATTATGATGATACTTTGGTATCATCAGGATTTTATCACTTGCCTAATTTCAAAGATACTGGAATTTATATAACTGATAATCTATCTTTTCTCCTTTCTTCTTTTTTTTCCTTCAAGATTGAGTCTTGCTCTGGGCCCAGGCTGGAGTGCAGTGGTGCAATCCCGGCTCACTGCAACCTCTGCCTCAGTTCAGGCGATTCTCCTGCCTCAGCCTCCCAAGCTGAGACTCCTAGCTGGGCCTACAGGTGCCCGCCACTACGCCTGGCTAACTTTTGTATTTTTAGTAGAGACAAGGTTTCACCGTGTGGGCCAGGATGGTCTTGATCTCGTGATCCCCTCGCCTCGGCCTCCCAAACTGCTGGGATTACAGGCATGAGCCACAGCACCTGGCCCCTCTTTGGGACCAGCCTGACTAACCTAGTGAAACTGTCTCTTTACTAAAAATACAAAAATTAGTTAGAGGTGACGGTGCATGCCTGTAATCCTAGCTATTCGGGAGGCGGAGGCTGAGGCAGGAGAACCATTTGAAACAGGAGGCAGAGGTTGCAGTGAGCCAAGATCATGCCACTGCATTTCAGCCTAGGTAACAGAGCAAGACTCCATCTCAAAAAAAAAAAAAAAAAAAAAAAAAATGTCCGGGCGCGGTGGCTCACGCCTGCAATCCCAGCACTTTGGGAGGCCGAGGCGGGCGGATCACCTCAGGTCAGGAGTTGAAGACCAGCCTGACCAACATGGTGAAACCCTATCTCCACTAAAAGTACAAAAATTAGCCGGGTGTGGTGGTGGGCACCTGTAATCCCAGCTACTCGGGAGGCTGAGGCGGAAGGCTGGCTTGAACCTGGGAGGCGGAGGTTGCCGTGAGCCGAGATTACACTACTGCACTCCAGCCTGGGCGACGGCGCGAAACTGTGTCTCAAAAATAAATAAATAAAAAGAGAGATGCGCAGGTGCCCCCTCTTAAGAATATTTCCCTGGAGGCCCGCCATGTGGCAGTGTGGTGAACGGAAGTGGAAAAAGAGGACAACAGACCTCGAACTCACATCCCTCAGCTACAGGAACCAGCGCTGCCGCCGCGTCCGCTCAGCACCAACACTGCAGGCGTCACGCCGCGTCACATCCGGAAGAGGCCACGCTGCTCACGGGTGCCGCGTGTCAACTCGCGGCTCCCAGGCTGCCACGCTACTTCCGGTCCGGAACACTAGCCCGGGACCCAGGACCACACACGCGCGGGCCACACCGAGGCCCCGCCCCCTGGCTTCCTGCTAGTCCGCAGACTCCGGGCCGGGTGTATAGCGCCCTCCCTTCGGGCACCTTACTACGCCACTGCTTGGGGCACCACTCGGGGAACCCAAGCCCTCTAGGAAATATGGCTCAGATTACCCCCAGCATGCAACGCGGCCCCTCCTCCAAAGCCGCTGTGCCCGGGAGCCCGCTGGGCGCTCCGACCGTGGCACGGTGCACAGGTGCAAGCGGGTTGTGCGTCTTGCTGGGGGAATCGTGTGGCTGTTTCTGGAAAGCTCAGAAGGAAGGGGCCCCACCACAATAAGGACATGTGTATCCAAACATATCGAGCCGTGCAAAAGGCATAGTTTTCCAAAGACCTAGCAACTTAGCATTTATTATTTCTTTACCCTTTTAGAGATGGGGTCTCATTATGTTGCCGAGCCTGGTCTTGAATTCCTGGGTGCAAGCGATCCTCCCACTTCACCCTCCCACAGTGCTGGGGCTACAGGCGTGAGCCAGTGTGCTAGGCACAGCTTAGCATTTCTGCTGCACATACTCACCAACAGTCAGCATTTTCCTGGATGTTTCTGGCTTTTAACCAGTATGATAGGGAGTAGTAGTATCTCATTTGGGCTCTAATTTGCATTTCCCTTACGGAAAAAAACTGAATTATCATTTAAGTATTAGCCATTTGGATAAGCTTCCTTTGTGAATGATGAATGAAATCTGTAATTCTCCTCTGTTGTGCTGCCTGCCTTCTTAGTAGTAGGAGCATTTATATTGTGTATGCAAGCCCTCTGCCAGGTCTGAGTATTGCACATTTCTTCTGCTATTCCATAGACTCTCTTTTCACTGTCCCACGCTGCCTTTTGTTTCGTATTTTCTAATATCAGGTCATTGTATTCTATGGTGTGTTTTGTGTTTTCAGAAATGTTTGCCTATTCCAATTCATGATCTCTTATGTTATCTTCAGTGATAAATCTGGAAAGAGTTTTCATTCATGGCATAGTGTAGAGGTCTGGATACATTTTGTTTTGTGTAAAGTTTCTCGCTGAGGGTCAGAGGCAGGGACATGACCAGGCGGACACATACATATTGGCTGCAGATGCTCTCAGGGGAAGGTGGAGAGGCTCAGCTCACATCCACGCAGGGAAGCACTGAAGTGTTCCGGTGGATGGCAGGTGGTACAAAAGTGGAAAAAATGGTTGTGACCATAAATAAGGCCACGCAGCACTAAATGCGAGCGTCCACTGACAGCCACTTGGTAGGACACAAGGTCCAACGGTAGAGGACCTTACAAAGGCTCCCGGGTCCCACGTGTGTGTAGAGGGGGTGGGCTGCTTCAGCGATAGCGGTGGTCTGAGCAGCAGCCTGAAGACCACAGCCATTGGCTTTGCTTGCTTGAGCTGGTTTAACCCTCTTTTATTAACTCTGACACATGCTCTCTGCTACCATCTAGTGATAAGTAATGAAAACGCAGATGCCTTAAAATCCTAAAACTGATTACAGGCTGTTTACAAGACTGCAGAGGACCATGACTTGTACATTTTAGAGCTCAAGGCAGAATAACCTTGCTCTTTTGTGACGGGCTTAACTTTCTTTCACATTGGATTAAATCTAGACGTACTGATAATGCAATAAAAATGGACACGAGTACACACACAAAAAAATCATACCGTACTGTGTTGGGTGTTAACATTGTGACTTGCTGGAAAATTTCCCACGGTTCCCAAGATAAAAAGACATAACCAAAGGCCCCATAAGATCGAATGCCAAAAAAACCACTCCAGTTTGTGCAGGTGTGGAGCTGGAGAACGGCAAAGATGAGCTGCCTCCGTCCAGTCCTGGATAAATATCAGCTTCCTCAGTAAAATAAATGTGGTTGTTGTCATCTAAATTTTAGTGGGGGTCGGGTGCGGTGGCTCACACCTGTAATCCCAGCACTTTGGGAGGCCGAGGCGGGCAGATCACCTGAGGTCAGGAGTTTGAGACCAGCCTGGCCAACATGGTGAAACCCCGTCTCTACTAAAAATACAATATTAGCCGGGTGTGGTGGCGCGTGCCTGTAATCCCAGCTACTTGGGAGGCTGAGGCAAGAGAATTGCTTGAACCTGGGAGGCGGAGGTTGCAGTGAGCAAAGATTGTGCCATTGCACTCCAGCCTGGGCAACAAGAGCAAAACTCCATCTCAAAAAATAAAAAATAAATAAATTTGGGGGTGGTACAATGCAGCCAGAGAGAACACTGACACTGTATGACATTTCCTCCCACCTACTCCAGGTGACACTGACTACTAATGTATGAAGTATGAATCTGGCTCTAATTTTGAGATAGTTGTATTTTTAATCACTTTAAGGAATTATCTACCTAAATAAGTATTTTTACACTTGATCTTGGCCAAAAGGCCGAGAAGCGATCTAAACAAATATTTTTAAGCACAAACAGAAATTTACTTACATACAAATACACCCTTACCTACCTTAGGATATTTCTCATCTCCTTGGTGAATTATAGGAAGATATCTGGATTTTCCAATATGGAAACATTTAAATTCCTGGAATAAGTCCTACTCCTTTATAAATCTATAAACATGTTGGGTACTCTACTGTCCCATTATGATTCAAGATTCTTCATTCAAATGTGAGATGAGTTTAACTCGATGACACCCGATCTGTCTCCCCCGATCCAAATAGTACAGTGAGTTCATTGGCCCCAAACGAATTCTCAAAGGATCCTCTGCCAACCCACTGGGCAAGAAGCTTCACGCTGCCAGGCTCTCATAGTGCCCTAAGCCCATCTGCACCCACCCTAGCCCTGCGGCTCCGTAACAACCTGCAGGGCATGGTGTTTATCCTCGTCACATAATGGGAGCCCGACATCCCTAGAGTCAGGAGCCCACCATGTTCCAGCCCCCGACAGGGGCTGATTTGGTTTCTGATAGGAAAAGTCCCTTTACTCCCTGGTGTCTCATGAAGTTCTCTTGCCTCCTGTTTTCCACCAGGAGCTCTGTTGTGAGAGTGCCTGTTCCCTCGCTCCACCGCCATCATTTCCCATGCGATCTCCTCATGTGTTCCAGTCCCAACATAAAGTCCCCAGGTCAGGACTCACCGTCGACCCTGCAGCCTTCACATTCTGTTTGCGGAGGTTCCAGCGGATCCGCCACTCGCTGTCAGGGCAAGTTGCACGCTTGTCTTTTTTCTTGTTTTTAGAAATGGGAGTCTCTCTCTGTAACCCAGGCTGGAGTGCAGTGGCACGATCTTGGCTCACTGCAACCTCCACTTCCTAGGTTCAAGCAATTCTTCTGCCTCAGCCTCCCACGTAGCTGGGATAACAGGCGCGTGACACCACACCCGGCTAAGTTTTGCATTTTTAGTAGAAACGGGGTTTCACCATGTTGGCCAGGCTGGTCTCGAACTCCTGACCTCAAGTGATCCGCCCTCCTCAGCCTCCAAAACTGCTGGGATTACAGGCGCGGTTATTTTTGTTTGTTTTTTGTTTTGAGACAGAGTTTCACTCTATTGCTCAGGCTAGAGTGCAGTGGCCCGATCTCTGCTAGACCCAACCTCCACCTCTCAGGTTCAAGCGATTCTCCTGCCTCACCCTCCGGAGTAGCTGGGATTACAGGAGCGCACCACCATGCCTGGCTTTTTTGTATTTTTAGTAGAAATTTAGTAGGGGGTTCACTATGTTGGCCAGACTGGTTTCAAACTCCTGACCTCATGATCTGCCCGCCTCGTTCTCCTAAAGTACTGTCATTACAGGCGTGAGCCACTGCGCCCTTCTGAGACAGGGAGTCGCTCTGTAGCCCAGGCTGGACTGCAGGGGCGCGATCTGGACTCACTGCCACCTCCACCTCCCGGGTTCGAGCGAATCTCCTAGCTTAGCCTCCGGAGTAGCTGGGACTACCGGCCTGCGCCACCACGCCCGGGGAGGTTTCGCCATGTTGGATGTTGCCAGGCTGACCTCGAACTCCTGACCTCAAGTGATCCTCAAGCCGTGGTTCCCAAAGTGCTGGGAATACAGGCGTGAACCACTGCGCCCAGCCTGGACGCTTCTAAAGCTCTAACTTCACATCTCTTGGCAACAGGCTGGTGTTTTCCTCGACCAAGGAGCCAACTGGAAGCCTAAGCGACAGTAGTGAGGGCCGGGACTTGAAGGAAAGCGCCTCAGCACTTCCGGTTCCGGTTCTGAACTTAGCCGTGAGTGGTCCAGATCTCCCAAGACGTGCAGGTTTACCTTCCGCGGCAGGAGTGCGCAGCCCGTCCGGATGCTGCGACTGCGCACTCCAGCCAATTAAAAACTCCCAGGTGCCTCCGCGGCACGTGGTGGCTGCGTGCTGCATGCTGGGAGCCATGTGAGGAATAGGATTCAAGTGTACGAGGAGGGTCTTGGTCTATCCGGCATTTCCCCAAGAACTTAGGATCCGCGGGGTGGTTCGCGTTTAGGAAGTGAGGATCGTGTGCAGTGGAGAGGGCTCTGTAGACCTCACTGGGTGGAGGTTAAGCGAGGAGCGTTGAAGTGCCTGCGCGGAGCCCGTGGCGCGCATGCGCGGCCATGTGTGTTCCTAAACTGAATAGATGATGGGGGGGCGGGGTTGGCGTCATTGCGCCTGCGCAGGGCTGCGGGCCTGATGGTCTTCCTAGGTGGTGTGAAAAAACAGAGTCGCCTTTTGCTGGGTGCTGAGTTGTTCGGGATAAGTGCTTATTTTCCGATGTCACAGGGAAGAATCAGCATTCGGACAAAAGGTTTCTCAGCAAGGCTTGCTCTTGCTTTCTGCAGTCTTGCCACGAGAATGCACTGAACAAAGAAAGAGGAGCCATATTTATGTCTAATGCATCCAGCCATAGTGCTGTGTCCTGATTCCATCGGCTGGAACTGGACCTCACATTCTAGGCTATACCCTATTGGCTAACAACTTAAAACTTTCCTAGAAAAAAATAAAAATAAAAAAAATTAAAAAATAAAAAAACAGAAGAAAAAAAAAACTTTCCTAAAGAGGTGAGGGCAGAGGAGAACAATGGGAAACAAAGTAGCTTAAGGAATGCTGAGAGAGGCAAAAATACTTCTAAATTAGGAAAGAGAAACAAGCTATGATCTAAGGCTTGCCCGGGCTTATCCAGCCATGTCAGGGCAGATATCTAGGCTAAAATGTAAGAACTAAGAACACAAAATGCACTGGGCTGGCAGATGTAACAAAGGCCTTTGAGTAGATTAACCTAGAGAAAGAGACTACAACCTATTTTTTTTTTTTTTTTTTTTGAGACAGGGTCTTGCTCTGTCGCCAGGGGCCAGACTGGAGCGCAGTGCCGCGATCTCGGCTCACTGCAATCTCCACCTCCTGGGTACAAGCAGTTCTGCCACAGCCTCCTGAGTAGCTGGGATTACAGGCGCACGCCACCACACCCAGCTAATTTTTGTATTTTTAGTAGAGAGTGGGTTTCACATGTTGGCCAGGATGGTCTCAATCTCTTGACCTCGTGATCCGCCCGCCTCAGCCTCCCAAAGTGCTGGGATTACAGGCGTGAGCCACTGCGCCCAGCCCAATCTATTCTTAATAGGCTAAGGGAATCTGAAGAGGAACCTTTATTTATTTCACTTTCTACATGAGTTCTTGAAAGCACCTGTTGTGGCTGAAGAATGTGAGTCGCTGTCACCTCCTTTTCACCCCTCACTGCAACCATGAGGAATTTCTGCAGAGAATCGACTGCTTGAGGGGCTCCTGGTGTGGATCCCTAGTGAAATTTTGCAGAAATGAGGTTAAAACTCGGTTTAACCTTGAGATGTCTGGGACCTAGAACTGAGCTTCAAATGGCCTCAGGAAACGACCTGAGAAGACATGATTCAGATGCCCAAAGATAAGACAGTCCTTCCTTCCACCCAAGGAAACCCCTTGGAACTCTCTAGAATTCCTTTGACATTTCAAACCACAGCATTCCCAGAGCTCTGACCCCAGGAACTTGCTGTGAACTTAGACAGGCGTTGCTGGTGCCCTGTCGCTTCCTCCAGGTTTTTTAAGTGGCTGGGGTGCGGGCAGCTATGATCCTGGCAAGTGCTTCCTAACTTCACACTGGCTTCCAAAAACGTCTTGATGGGTCACAAGTCTTTCAGACATGGAAAGTGCTGTTGGTGCACACCTAAACATCGAAGAGCATATGAGTTTTATTTTTTTCTTAGTTCATAAATGAGTTTCTATTTTTTTGGTTTTCCATTGAGTTATTTAAAATTAGCAAAATTCACAATTTCGGCCAGGCACAGTGGCTCACAATTTTAAGTCGAGCTGGGTTTTCACAAATGCATACTTGTACCACCATAATCAAGACACAAAACACTCTGTCATCCTTAAAAACTTCCTGCTCTCCTTCTGGGCACAAACTGTCTTGCGACCCTTAATGCCTCATCTGGTTCTAAATTCCTGTACTCTTGCTCTATCCAGAATGTCATATAAATTGATGCTTTTGAATACTCTGTTTAAAACCTAATGCTGGCTGGGTGTAGTGGCTTGCTCCTGTAATCCCAGCACTTTCTGAGGCAGAGGCAGGCAGATCACCTGAGGTCAGGAGTTCAAGACCAGTCTGGCCAACATGGTGAAACCTGGTCTCTACTAAAAATACAAAATTAGCTGGGTGTGGTGGCATGCACCTATAATCCCAGTTACTTGGGAGGCTGAGGCAGGAGAATCACTTGAACCTGGGAGACGAAGATTGCAGTGAGCTGAGATGATGCCATTGTGCTCCAGCCTGGGCAAGAAAAGTGAAACTCTGTCTCAAAAAACAAAAATAAACATCAAATGCCATACTTGGCAAATGATGTAATTATATTTATTATCCAGAAGATGACTTGTGTTGAAATATAAAAATTTAAGGCCTGGCTCGGTGGTTCATGCCTGTAATTCCAGCACTTTGGGAGGCTGAGGCGGGTGGATCACTACGTCAAGTGATCAAGACCATCCTGGACAACATGGTGAACACCTGTCTCTACTAAAAATACAAAAATTAGCTGGGCGTGGGGGCATGTGCCTGTTGTCCCAGCTACTCGGGGGCTAAGGCAGCAGAATTGTTTGAACCAGGGAGGCAGAGATGGCAGTGAGCTGAGATCATGCCACTGCACTCCAGCCTGGCGACAGAATGAGACTCCCTCGCAAACAAACAAAAATGTGAACAGTTCCCAATAGAGGCAGTAAGACACATCAGGCCTTCACTGTGGAGGGATTCCATTACTATGATAGGGTATGTAATGTTAACCAGGAGTCTGCTTCTTGTGATTAACTTTTGCCATTTTGAGGCAGGAGAGTAGGGAATTAGGTACCGAGAGTTAAGGCACAAGCAAAGGAGCAGCAGGTGCAGTCGGTTCTAGGCAAGCTTAGGCAGAAACAGGCCACATCCTCCCTCCTGTGATAACAAGATAGAAGTCCCCACTTCAGCCCCTGATTGGACAGGGCCAAGTCTCCACCTCAGCCTCTGATTGGCCATGGCCAAGTCTTCACTTCAGCCTCTGATTGGTTCCAGGCCAATCCTTCATAGGGTGTAACCAATCAGAGGTCTAAAGGGCACCCAGCGGTGTTACAAAATTATTGTAGCTTTATAAAAACCCTAAAAAAATTGCAGTGGGTTTCTTGAGCTGCCTGCTAGAGCCCACTCCCACTCTGTGGAGTGTACTTTCATTTAAATAAATCTGTGCTTTCACTGCTTTGTGTGTTTTAATTCTTTGTTCAGTGCGTCAAAAACCTGGACAACTCAGTCAACTTTCCATCTCCTAACAATTTGTACGATGAGAGGATGTAGGAAAGGAGTGATCAAATAAGCTAACTGTGATGCTGAAATGACAGGCATCTTTGCAATGCTATCAGGACTAGTTAACACTGACAACTGACACAGACTAGATTTTATTTGCCTTTTTTTTTTTTTTTTTGAGACAGAGTTTAGCTCTGTAGCCCAGGCTGGAATGCAGTGACACGTGATCCCAGCTCACTTCAACCTCTTCCTCCTGGGTTCAAGCAATTCTCCTGCCTCAGCCTCCTGAGTAGCTGGAATTTCAGGTGTGCACCACCATGCCTGGCTAATTTATTATTATTATTTTTATTTCTTTATTATTTATTTATTTGAGACAGAGTCTCGCTCTGTTGTGAGGCTGGCGTGCAGTGGCACAATCTCAGCTCACTGCAACCTCCGCCTCCTGGGTTCAAGCGATTCTTCCACCTCAGCCTCCCGAGTAGCTGGGACCACAGGCGTGCGCCACCACGTCCAGCTACCTTTTTGTATTTTTAGTAGAGACAGGGTTTCACCATGTTGGCCAGGATGGTCTTGATCTCTAGACCTCGTGGTCCGCCCACCTTGGCCTCCCAAAGTGCTGGGATTACAGGCGTGAGCTAATTTTTTTAATTTTTAGTAGAGACGGGGTTTCACCATATTGGCCTGGCTGGTCTAGAACTACTGACCTGTGATCCGCCCGCCTCGGCCTCCCAAAGTGCTGGGATTAGAGGCATAAGCCCCCGCACCTCATTTGCCTTTAATTCAACACAAAGCTGTTACATATTTTTCTCTTTAATATGTGCTGGAAGTCGAAGCTTACGGAAATAACACCTATGAAAATCAAATGAGCATTTTGGGATTTGTGGATCATTAAAACAAAAGTTTACACTTAAAAGTTATTGTTGTTATATTATTTTGAGACGGAGTCTCACTCTGTCACCAGGCTGCAGTGCAGTGGAGCCATCTAGGCTACTGCAGCCGCCGCCCCCAGCCTCCTGAGTAGCTGGCATTACAAGCAAGCGCCACCACACCCAACGAATTTTTTTTTTTTAGTAGAGACGGGGTTTTACTATGTTGGCCAGGATGGTCTCCATCTCCTGACCTTGTGATCCTCCTGACTCGGCCTCCCAAAGTGCTGGGATTACAGGCGTGAGCCACTGTGCCCGGCCAAAAATTATTTTTTCTTTAATTAAAAAAAAAAACTGTTGTATACCTATGTAACAAATCTGCACAATCTGCACATGTACTCCAGAACTTAAAGTATAATAATAATAAAACCATTTGTTTAAGGATGACTAATAAATTCGAGTGTTACTCAAAATGATCATCCTATCTGCAGCTCACTTCAGTTATTCCTGGAATAGTTCTCTCACCATCCACAGATTTTATCCTCACCAGGAAAGCATGGTGGACTTGCCTAGAAACCAATCTGCTCATGGGAAAAGACACAATGGGCTAGAATTGTGCAGATGACCGTCACTGTTCCTCAAACCGTGAGGAACTCTAGTTTTCTGCAGAACACAATTTTTTAGTCAGTGTGTAGGAGCAGCAAAACGACAATGCCACATACATGGCAATTTACAATTATTTCACAGACATTAAAAACAAACACCCAGGCCGGGCGTGGTGGCTCACACCTGTAATCCCAGCACTTTGGGAGGCTGAGGCGGGCGGATCATGAGGTCAAGAGATTGAGACCATCCTGGCCAACATGGTGAACATGGTGGCCAACATGGTCTCTACTAAAAATACAAGAATTAGCTGGGTGTGGTGGCGTCTGCCTGTAATCCCAGCTACTAGGGAGGCTGAGGCAGGAGAATTGCTTGAACCTGGGAGGTGGAGGTTGCAGTGAGCCGAGATTGTACCACCGCACTCCAGCCTGGCGCCTGGTGACAGAGCAAGACTCTGTCTCAAATAAATAAATAAAATAAAAAATAAACAAACACCCACATTGTGGTTCAAATTCATATGAAGCACCTGGTCCCAGATGCTAATGTCCAAACTCATAAAAACTTGACACGCCCTAAAATTTTTAATATCTGCAGAAATGAGGCTGAACCCTAAGTATACCTTCATTTTTATGGGAAATAATTGTGTTTTTTTAAAATTGACACAGGGTCTCATTCTTTCACCCAGGCTGGAGTACAGTGGCAAGAGAGCAGCTCACTGCAGCCTGGGCCTCCTGGTCTCAAGTAGTCCTCCTCCCTCAGCCTCCGGAGTCGCTGGGTCTACAGGTGCACATCACCCTGCCTGAATACTTTTTAAAGTTTATTTTTGTAGAGACAGTGTCTCACTATCTTGCCCAGACTGGCCTTGAACTCCTGGGCTCAAGCGATCCTCCTGCTCCAGGCTCTCAAAGTGTTGGAATTACTGGTGTGAGCCACTGCCCTGGTCCTACTGTTATTTCTGTGCTGCTGCTCACCATTTCTTAACACTCATGAGCACTTTTTTTTTTTTTTGAACATGATCTCGGCTCACTGCAACCTCCGCCTCCTGCCTCCTCCTCAGGTGATTCTCCTGCCTCAGCCTCCCGAGTAGCTGGGACTACAGGCACCTGCCACCACACCCAGGTAGTTTTTGTATTTTTAGTAGAGACTGGGTTTCACCATGTTGGCCAGGCTGGTCTTGAACTCCTAACATCAGGTGATCTACCTGCCTCAGCCTTCAAAAGTGCTGGGATTGCAGGTGTGAGTCACTGCACCCAGCCTGAAAATAGTTTTTACCAGTAAAATAGAAAGGTGCAATAAAAGCAACATGTAAGTAATATTCAGTTTGGAACACACAGGGCCAATCAGAAAATGCGAACAAACACCAATATTTCACTGGCATAATGGCCTCACATAGAGTAACAGAAGATTGTATAAAAATTAAAGTTAATACCTATTAAAATACATTTCAAATCACCCATGGGTATAATACACTCTAGATGAAAAGAGAAACATTATCAATTTACAAGAAAAAAAACATTATGTACCAAAATGTATGTACTATAGCTGAGAGGACTTTTAGAATTCTCACCTCAACTTTATCTGCAGGAGAACTGAAAATTCATTTGCTGGAGGTCCGCTTTTAGGATTCGGTGCGGATAAAGGCAATACCATGTCAATCGATGTCACGAGATTCTTCTCCTGGTGTGAATTTCTGAATCATGATATCTGCATTAATTTCCCCACATCTTAGATTGGTAGGGTTTCTTTCCAGTGTGACTTCTCACATGACCTTGAAAGGCTTTGGGACAACTGAAAGCTTTCCCGCTTTGTTCACCTTTAGAGGGCTTCTCGCCAATCTGCATTCTTAAATTTTTTGTTAGGATTCACTGAGGGTGTTTGGCAAAGTACAAAGGGAAATATTAGGGAAAGTATAAGAGTACAGTCTCACACGTTTTGGAAGGCCAAAAGGTTTTCATTAAAGAATGGGGACAAAGGGCTAATATCCAGAATCTACAAAGAACTAAAACAGATTTACAAGAAAAAAATAAACAAGCCCATTCAAAAGTGGGCGAAGGATATGAACAGACACTTCACAAAAGAAGACATATATGAGGCCAAGAAACATGAAAAAATGCTCATCATCACTGGTCATTAGAGAAATGCAAATCAAAACCACATTGAGACACCACCTCACGCCAGTTAGAATGGCGATCATTAAAAAATCTGGAGAAAACAGATGCTGGAGAAGATGTGGAGAAATAGGAACGAACAATTTTACACTGTTGGTGGGAGTGTAAATTAGTTTAACCATTGTGGAAGACAGTGTGGCACTTCCTCAAGGACCTAGAAATAGAAATTCCATTTGACCTAGCAATCCCATTAATGGGTATATACTCAAAGGATTATAAGTCATTCTATTATAAAGACGCATGCACACGTATATTCATTGCGGCACTGTTTACAATAGCAAAGACCTGGAACCAACTCAAATGCCCATCGATGATAGACTGGACAAGGAAAATGTGGCACATATACACCATGGTATACTATGCAGCCATAAAATATGATGAGTTCGTGTCCTTTGTAGGGACATGGATGAATCTGGAAACCATCAATCTCAGCAAACTGACACAAGAAGAGAAAATCAAACACCGCATGTTCTCACTCATAGGTGGGTGTTGAACAATGAGAACACATGGACACAGGGAGGGGAGCATCACACACTGAGGTCTGTTTCGGGGGCAAGGGAGGGACAGCAGGGAGGGGTAGGGAGGTCAGGGAGGGATAACATGGGGAGAAATGCCAGACGTACGTGACAGGGGGATGGAGGCAGCAAACCACATTGCCATGTGTGTACCTATGCAACAATCCTGCACGATCTGCACATGTACCCCAGAACCTAAAGTGCAATTAAAAAAAAAAAAAAAGACAAGGGCTGGGAAAGACATGGAGAAGCTGGAGCTCTCATGCATTGGTGTGAGTGTGAAGCGGTACAGCTGCTGTGGAAAAGTCTGGCAGCTCCTCAAAAAGCTGAATACAGAAATGTCATGTGACCTAGCCTTCTACTCCTAGTATATACTCAAGAAAATGGAAAGTGGGCATTTAAACAATAAATTGTACATTATTCATGATAGTCAAAAAGTGGAAACAACTCAAATGTTTATCAATAGAGGAACGAATTGGCAAAGTGTGGTATGTTCATACAATGGAATATTATTCTGTCATAAGAAAGGAAGCGCTGGTACAACATAGCTAAGCTTTTCAAACACTGTGCTGCATGAAGGAAGTCAGACACAAACGGTAACGAATTTTATAATTCAATTTATATGGTATGTTCTGGATAGGTAAATCCCTAAAGACAGAAACCACATGAGTGGTTACCAGCAGCAGCGAGGAGGGAAGAAGTGAGTATCCACGCTTAACAGGGATGGGGTTTCTTCCAGGGGTGATAAAAACAGTGTGATATTAGATAATGTTGATGGTTGCACAATACCATGCACATATTAAAAACCATTGGGCTGGACATCTAAGAATGGTTAAAACAGTGAATTTTATGTTGTATGAATTTTACCACAATAAAAAAATAAGGCAAGTCTTGCCACGAGAGTCATTAAAGAAACGCAGGAATGGCGTCAGGCTTACCCAGGGAGGCCAGGTTCCTGCAGTTCTCCAGCATCACGTCCCTGTACAGTGTTCTTTGGGCAGGGTCCAGCAACGCCCACTCCTCCTGGGTGAACTCCACAGCCACATCCTCGAAGGTCACCAAGCCCTAAAGCATTGCAAACATCACAGTTTAGCCGAGGACCACCCTCACCAACTGCACAGGAAGAGGGCCCAGGAGAACAGAGCCAGGGCTGGGGAAACCTGAACACGAGATGTGGGGTAGGGTTCTGAGCTCCTCTCCCTGGCTTCCAGGCTCAGCCCTCAATGCTCGACTCCTTGGGCCACTCCTCAGGTTTAATGCACAGTACCCCAGAGCAACTGTCTTTTCTCTCTCAGACTGGGGGCTCCTGTGATCTTATTTTCTCAATCTCCAGGGGAGCATGGGCCCAGGACATGGCAGAAATCAGAGGAATACTTGGTAAGTCAATGAACGATTTCCGTATGGCTTTTATAAATTGCTTGGGCTTAGAACATCGTCACACCTTTACCTGGCTTTCTCTTAAAACTCTCAGGAGCACATGATGTACTTAGGGACCCTGGAGAAAGCTCTGAACCTGCAGTAACCATCAACACACACTGATTTTCTGGGCAGCCCTCACCCTCCATCAGATGCCTGGAAATCC
Source organism: Cheracebus regulus (assembly GCA_963574635.1). Lineage (NCBI taxonomy): Eukaryota > Metazoa > Chordata > Mammalia > Primates > Pitheciidae > Cheracebus > Cheracebus regulus. The sequence continues at coordinate 59,118 of CAUYQU010103914.1, forward strand.
TGGGATGCCTGAGGATCAAGTTTGGCTGTGAGGCTCCAGGCTGCTGGGAGGTATCAAGTCCAACCTTCTGGCTAAAGGAATAATGATTTGGGAAAAGGAGCATCCAACTCACCTGTAGCCAGCTTGTCAGGAGCTCATTAACCAGCCCTCTGCCTTCTGTGTGTCCTTTTTGCTGAGACGCTGGGAACGGGGAAGACACAGCTGGAGGAGGAGAAATGAGTCCCAGAGATTCAGGTTTGTCTAACACCCACAGATTTGCTTGTGATTGACCATATCCCCCTCCCATACACACACACGACTACCTACACCCCATGCAAACACCTACCCACAGCTCTCCTAAGACACCCAAACACAGCCTTGTCTCACCAACAAAAGGTAACAAGGCTCAAGGTCTGACTGCACTTGGGGAAGAGATTATTCCCACTTCACAGATGAGGAAACAGGTTCCAAGGGCATCATTGTTTTTATCAGGTTCACAGAAAGAAATAAAGGGAGAATTCAAAAGCTCCAGCACGTTTACACAGGTCACATCCACAGACACCCAAACACCTAAGTCCCAAATCCCAACAGCTGCCGGATGGGACACGGAGGACCTCTGGGCCCCTGGGGCTCCACTCCCGCCTCGCCTGCTCTGCCCAGCCCCAACCCGTCCCCAGCTGTGAGTCAGAGCCTTTCAAGCCTGAGAAATGCCAAGACCCCATGACTCACCACCGGTGG
>CAUYQU010103915.1:0-12654 GCA_963574635.1 Cheracebus regulus
AAGAAGGACATTACATGGTGGTGAAAGGATCAATGCAACAAGAAGAGCTAACGATCCTAAATATATACACACCCATTACAGGAGCACCCAGATACATAGGGCAAGTTCTTAATGACTTACAAAGAAACTTAGACTGCCACACAATAATAATGGGAGACTTTAACATTACATCATCAATATTAGACAGATCAACGAGATAGAAAATTAACAAGGATATCCAGGACTTGAACTCAGACCTGGAACAACTAAACTTAACAAATATTTACAGAACTCTCTTCCCCAAATCCACAAAACATACATTTTTCTCAGTATCGCATTATACCTATTTTAAAAGTGACCACATAATTGGAAGCAAATCACTCCTCAGCAATTGCATAGCATTTCACAGGTTTAAATAAAATATTGGTTGGCTGCTTATTTGTTATTCATCCCCTATTCCTAAAAAATAAATAAATAAATGCATATATCATAATTTATGTAACCAATGTCCTGTAGATCAATGTTTGTTTCCTATTGTTTGCCATTTCAAACAATTCTATGATGAGAAACTTTGCACAAGGCTGGGCATGGTGGCTCACGCCTGTCATCCCAGCACTCGGGAGACCGAGGCAGGTGGATCACCTGAGGTCAGGAGTTCGAGACCAGCCTGGCCAACGTGGTGAAACCCCATCTCTATTAAAAATACAAACATAAACTGGGTGTGGTGCTGGACTCCTGTAATCCCAGCTACTTGGGAGGCTGAGGCAGTAGAATCGCTTGAATCCAGGAGGCGGAGGTTGCAATGAGCCGAGATCATGCCACTGCACTCCAGCCTGGTTGAATAAGAGCAAGACTTCATCTCAAAAAAAAAAAAAACCTTGCATGTATGTCATTTTTCATATATAGCTGTAGGATAAATGATTGTATCTGTAGGTTTAATTCCTAGAAGAGAAATTGCTGGGTTGGTGGATATTTTATATGTATATAAGATGTATATACATATAGAATTTTGGCATATATTGTTCAATTGCCCTCCCCAGAATTACAAAACCAGTGTACACTCCCACTAACAGCATAGTGAGATGCCCATTATCCCCTCCTTGGCCAGCTCTGTGTCCTGTCGATTGTTTTTTTCCTGATAGGTAAAATGATACCTCTCCACAGTTTTAATTTGCATGTTATTGATTATGAGATTGAGCATTTTTTCACATATTGAAGAGCCATTTATATGTCCTATAAGAACTGGCCATATCATTGCTTATTTTCCTACTGATTTATTGGTTGTCGTGGGAAATCTTGGTAAAGAAATTAGCTCTTTGCCTGTAATGTGAATTGCAAATTTTTTTTTTTCAGTTCAGTGTTTGCCTTTTGAAACTGCTTTTATTGGTTTTTGGTGTGGAGACATTTTCTGTTTTCATGCAGTCAAATTTCTTAACCTTTTATGACTTCTGGGTTTTGTATCATAGTTAGGGATTCTTCCAACATGACTTCACATGCTTTCTACAGTTTCTTCCAGTGCTCCTGTAGTTTCGTTTTTTTTTTACATTAAGAGCTTGATATATTTGCAGTTTATCCGACGAAAGGTTTATCGCTTACTTTTTCTCATTGTCTACCTACTTATCTATATCTCTCTATATAGATAGAGATATATATGGTTAGATTTTTTTTTTTTTTTGATACAAAGTTTCACTCTGCTGCCCAGGCTGGAGTGCAGTGATCTCGGCTCACCGCACCCTCTGCCTCCTGAGTCCAAGCAATTCTTCTGCCTCAGCTACCCACGTAACTGGGATTACAGGTGTGCACTGCCATGCCTGGCTAATTTTTGTATTTTTGGTAGAGATGGGGTTTTGTCACTTTGGCCAGGCAGGTCTCAAACTCCTGACCCCAAGTGATCCACCTGCCTTGACCTCCCAAAGTGCTGGGATTACAGGCATGAGTCACCATGCCCAGTCTTACCCCAACACTTTTATTTAATAATCCCCATATTTCTTTCTTTTTTTTTTTTTTTATAAAGATGGGGTTTCATCATGTTAGTCAGGCTGGTCTTGAACTCCTGACCTCAGGTGATCCACCCGTCTTGACCTCCAAAGTGCTTGGATTACAGGCGTGAGCCACCACGCCTGGCCAATAATCCCCATATTTCCTACATTTACTTGAGTGCCATGCTATTATTAATCTTGGCCAATTTGTTGGTAGAAAAAAAGTATTCTTTTTTGCTTGTTTGAGACAGAGTCTTACTCTGTCATCCAGGCATGATATCAGCTCATGCAACCTCACCCTCCTAGGTTCAAGCAATTCTCATACCTCAGCCTTCCAAGTAGCTGGGATTACAGGCACACACTACGACACTCTGCTAATTTTTTGTATTTTTAGTAGAAACGAAGTTTTGTCATGTTGGCCAGGCTGGTCTTGAACTTCTGGCCTCAAGTGATCCACCTGCTTCGGCCTCCCAGAGTGCTGGAATTACAGACGTGAGCCACTGTGCCCAGCCTAGTTTCCCTTTTTTGTGTTCATTTTCTTATATTTGGCCATCCATATGTGAATCAGTCATTTGTTTCCTATAACTATTTGTGTTTCTTCTTTTGTGAATTTCTGTTTGTGCCACCCACCCTTCATTATATTCAAGATGAAGGATATTATGCTTGCAGATATTTCCCTCAGTTTTTTACACTTTTTTTTTTTTTTGGTCTTTTTGTTTTTTTCCTTTTTGTGGAGAACGGGGTCTCGCTATATTGCCCAGGCAGGTCTCGAACTCCTGGGCTCAAGCTGTCCTCCCGCCTCTGCCTCCCTAAGAGCTGGGATTACAGGCTTGAGCCACAGCGCCTGGCTTCCCTCAGTTTTTTATTTGTCCTCAGTGTTGTTTGTGGTTGAAATTTCCTCACTTGCTCTTCACAGCTTTGCTCTCAGGTAGTTAGAAAGTAAGCTGGTGCACAGAGAAGCTCAGTAACTTTCTCAGTTTCATACAGTCCTTAGTAGCAGAGCCCCTAATATCTGAAATCCATACTTTAGAGATGCTGGTTTCCATTTGTACCTTCAGCCAGTTCATTGTTTTGCAGGGAGTGTCACATGCAAGGCCTCACACTGAGGACATGTCACTGTGTTACGCTAACCGCTCCGCAGCCCTCTTCCACCTGGGTCAGTACGAGGTGAGTGTGAGGGTGCCTGGTGTGATTGAAGAGGATTCTAGGGCCTTCACTGGAGGACTAGACCTTCGTCTCTGCTTCTTCCTGAGAACACTAAAATAGGTCCTGCTGCAACTGGTTGAATTGGACACACATTAATATCTACCTAAACTCGGGCCAGGGGCCCACACCTGTGATCCCAGCACATTGTAGAGCTGAGGCAGATCACCTGAGGGTAGGAGTTGGAGACCAGCCTGGCCAACATGGCGAAACCCTGTCTCTACTAAAAATACAGGGATAAAAATTAGCCAGGCGTGGTGGCACGCACCTGTAAGTCCCAGCTACTCAGGAGGCTGAAGCAGGAGAATCACTTGAATCTGGGAGCTGGAGGTTATGGTGAGCAGAGATCATGCCGCTGCACTCCAGCTTGGGCAACAGAAGACTCTGTCTCAAAAAAAAAAAGAAAAGAGTTATGGGACATTCCATGGGGATATGGACTATATCCAGTAGGTCAGCAGTGCTCAGTGTCAGGATCAGCTGTGATATATGTTGCTGCTAATACTTCAGGTGTTTGCAAAGTGTACTGTTTGCTTCTTTAAGTAGAGTATGTTTAAGATTTTCCCTTTAGTAATATAGCTCGGCCTTAATAAGTGTCCTGAGTGGAAAGTAGACGCTAACTTGAAATGCTTGTGTGAGCCTGTGAGGTGGGCTTTCTATGATTGGCATTCTTCTCATCCCCTGATTGTGGCAACAGAAAAAAAGTGGAGGACTGTGTCAGTGGAATTTTTAAAACAGGAAGTGACCAAGATCATATTAATGTTTTAGGAAGATACCTCTGAGGCATCTGGAATTTATAGTAGAGAAGTGTCTAAGGACAAGCTCTACAATGCCATTTTGATACATCTGTTTCGGAATTCTACAAAAATTCAAATTATATCCTAGAGTTGAGAACTATTGGAATAGTAAGAAGTCCACACTTGCCTGTAGAGTAAAAGTAGAAATCTAACTCTAGATCCTAAGCAAGAAAGTCCTGGACTGCTGAGACCAGTGATTAGGAAGAAGAACTTGTGAAACATTTAACCCTTTACAACTTTTCTATATTGATTGTTTCTCTTTCCCTGTTTTTTTAAGACAGGGTCTCTGTCACCCAGGCTGGAGTAGTGACTTGATCACAGCTGACTGTAACCTCGAACTCCTGGGCTGAAGCAGTCTTCCTGCCTTAGCCTTCTGAGTAGCTAGGACTACAGGGGTGTGCCACCAGGCCTGGCTAATTTGTAATTTTTTTGTAGAGCCCAGGGTGTTGCCTATGTTGCCCAGGCTGGTCTTGAACTTCTGGACTCAAGTGATCCTCCCCGCTCGGTCTCCCATAATGCTGGGATTACAGGTGTGAGCCCACCATGCCCAGATGTTTTCCTTCTTCTAATAATGATTGTCATTTATTGAGCACATATTCCAGGTACTCCTTTTGCCACGTTAGATATATTATTTCATTTTGTCCTTAAAACAGCCCCGTGAGATATTATCATCACTGTTCTTTAGATAACATTAAGACACTGAGAAATTAAGTTGATTGCACAAGATCATGTGGCTAGTAAGAGGCAGAGTGTATGTGAGTGCAGGTCTGCTTGGCCTCAAAGCCTGCCTCTTAGTCATTATACTATAATTCTTCCATCCAAAAGACGTTTTTTTTCCCTTAAAAATAGAAATATTTGGCCGGGCTTGGTGGCTCACACCTGTAATCCAAACACTTTGGAGGCCAAGGTGGGTGGATCACCTGAGGTCAGGAGTTCAGCCTGACCAACATGGTGAAACCCCGTCTTAAAAAAAATTTTTTTTTTAATTAAAAAAAGAAATATTTAATAAGAACATTAAGCATAACAGTATCTTCAACAAGTATTGCTAATCACTCAAAAGATCACACATAAATATGTGATTTAAATAAGCACATGGTTGTAGTTGTTCCATTTTTAATAATCCTTAACTTTCTTGTAGGTTTTTGAAAACATTTTTAGTAAACATTGAAGAATAGGGACCAAGGGTCATTTTGGGATTTTCTTTCTGTTTTCAGATGTGCCTTAAAGACATTGCCAGAGCACAGATGCATGGGTATCCAGAAAGATTGCAACCCAAGCTAATGTTACGTAAAGCAGAATGTCTGGTGGCCCTGGGGAGACCACAGGAGGCGAGCCAGACCATCAGTGATCTTGAAAGGAGCTTCACTGCCAGCCCAACCCTGGAGGATTTCCCCTCTCGGAGTGTCCAGAGAGACCTCCATCATCTGAAAATGAAAGTACAAGACAAGGAGACTCTCACAGAAACCTTCCCAGCAGCTCTGGCCAAAACCCTTGAGGGTGTGGACCTAAGAGAAGAGAATAAACAGCTTTCCAACGCCTCATCATCTGTCGGCTTATGCATGGATCCTCTAAAAGGTCGCCATCTCGTCGCCACAAGAGAGATTCTCCCAGGAGAGCCCCTGGTGAAGGAGGATGCTTTTGTGAGTGTTCTTAATCCAGGAGAACTGCCACCACTGCATCACAGCCTAGACAGCAAATGGGACACCAGAGTCACCAATGGGGACCTCTACTGTCACCGATGCTTGAAGCACACTTTGGCCACAGTTCCCTGTGATGGGTGCAGCTATGCCAAGTATTGCGGCCAAGAGTGTTTGCAGCAGGCCTGGGAGCGCTACCATAGGACGGAATGTCCTCTGGGCGGGCTACTTCTCACACTGGGCGTGTTTTGCCACATTGCCCTGAGGTTGACTCTTCTGGTGGGATTTGAGGAGGTCAGCAAAATCAGGAAGCTTTGTGATGAGGTTAGTAACAAGAACATCTGTTTACCTGAAGGCAGCAGTCGGATCAAGACACTTAATTCTGGCCTAGGGGAGATTGAGAAAAATGGCAAAATCGTTGAGACCCCAATTCCTGGATGCAATGTTAATGGGAAGTATGAAAATAATTATCATGCTGTCTTCAACCTTTTGCCCCACACTGAAAAGCATAGCCCAGAGCACAAATTCCTCTGTGCGCTCTGTGTTTCTGCACTGTGCAGGCAGCTCGAGGCAGCCAGTTTCCAGGCCGTCGCAACAGGTGCAAACTCCTCCCAGCTGAAAGCAGCAGCAGCGCCTGAGTTGTGTCCAGACGTGACTATTTGGGGCGTGGCCATGCTCCGACACATGCTGCAGCTGCAGTGTAATGCCCAGGCGATAACCACCATACAGCATACAGGTAAGAGGGAAACGGACGTGCCTGCTGACAGTATGAGTCTTGATGGAGCAGGTGTTTGAGAAGAAAGGATTGCAAAGGAAAATAGGATTCAAACAAATCAGTGAGCTAATGGGGTCACTAAGCTGCCTTGTTTATTATGACATTAAGAAGCTATATGACCAGCCAGGTGCGGTGGCTCATGCCTGTAATCTCAGCACTTTGGGAGGCTGAGGCGGGTGGATCATGAGGTCCAGAGATCGAGACCATCCTGGCCGACATGGTAAAACCCTGTCTCTACTAAAAATACAAAAAAAAAAAAAGAAAAAAATTAGCTGAGCATGGTGGTGCATGCCTGTAATCCAAGCTACTTAGGAGGCTGAGGCAGGAGAATCGCTTGAACCTGGGAGGCAGAAGTTGCAGTGAGCTGAGATAGCACCACTGCACTCCAGCTTGGCGACAGCTGAGGGTTTTTTTTGACCCCGTCTCAAAAATAATAATAATTTGATACCATTCTGCCTCAGTTTTCTCATCTGTAAAATGAGTTTTATCCCAGCTAATTTTACAGGGTTGTATAAAGCTGTATTTGTAAAAATTACTTTAAAATTATTTTAAAAGTCCATATTACTGAAAAAAAATTTATTTTTTTGAGACAGAGTCTTTTTCTGTCTCCCAGGCTGGAGTGCAGTGGTGCAATCTCAGCTCACTATAACCTCCACCTCTCAGGTTCAAACGATTCTCGTGCCTCAGCCTCCCAAGTAGCTGGGATTACAGGCATGCGCCACCACACCTGGCTAATTTTTTGTGTGTGTTTTTAGTAGAGATGGGGTTTTGCCATATTGGCTAAGTGGAACTTGTACTTCTGTCTTTAGGCAGTCCACCCTCATTTGCCTCCCAAAGTGCTGAGAGGACACGCATGAGCCACCACTGCCAGCCTTTAAAAAAAATTTTTTTTTTTTGAAGTGGAGCTTCTCTCTTGTCACCCAGGCTGGACTGCAATGGCGCCATCTCAGCTCATTGCAACCTCCACCTCGCAGGTTCAAGCAATTCTCCTGCCTCAGTCCCGAGTTGCTGGGATTACAGGCGTGTACCACCATACCTGGCTAATTTTGCATTTTCAGGAGAGACAGGGTTTCACCGTGTTGGTCAGACTGGTCTCAAAGTCCTGACTTTGGGTGATCCGCCCACCTTGGCCTCCCAAAGTGCTGGGATTACAGGTGTGAGCCACCTCACTGGGCCTTAAATTTTTTTAATAGAGATAGAGACTTGCTATGTGGCCCAGGCTGGTCTTAAACCCCTGGGCTCAAGCAGTTCTCCCACCTCAGCCTTCCCAAGTGCTGGGATTACAGGCGTGAGCCACCACACCTGACCTGAAATTTTTTGGTTATGAAGGAAAACTGTCTTAAATAGTCATAGCAAGTTTGTTATACATACACAAGAGGCCTGGCACCGTGGCCTGTAATCCCAGCACTTCAGAAGGCTGAGGTGGGCAGATCACCTGAGGTCAGGAATTCAAGACCAGCCTGGGCAACATGAGAATATACAAACATCAGCCGCGTACAGTGGTGTGCGCCTGTAGTCCCAGCTACCTGAGAGGCTAAGGCAGGAGAATCACTTCAGCCCAGGCGGCAAAGGTGGCAGTGGGTGACTAAGATTGCACCACTGCACTCCAGCCTGGGCCAAACACTGTCTCAAGAGAAAGCAGGTAGGTACATGCACAAGAATCCAGAGAAAGCTGTATAGCTTTTCCTTAGGAAAGGCAGAAATAAGAGTTAAACCAGACTGCAGAAAGAAGAGAGCCTGTAGCTGACTAAGGTATCAAACTTTTTTTCTTTTTGAGACAGAGTCTTGCTCTTGTTGCCCAGGGTTGGAGTGCAATGGAGCGATCTGGAATCACTGTAACCTCCCCCTCCCGGGTCCAAGTGATTCTCCTGCCTCAGCCTCCCAAGTAGCTGGGATTACAGGCATGTGCCACCACGCCCGGGTCATTTTGTATTTTTAGTAGAGACGAGGTTTCACCGTGTTGGTCAGGCTGATCTCGAATTCCCAACCTCAGGTGGTCCACCCATAGGCCTCCCAAAGTGCTGGGATTACAGGCGTGAGCCACTGTGCCTGGCTTTTTTCCCCTTTTTTTTTCTTTTTTTGAGATGGAGTGTTGCTCTGTCACCCAGGCTGGAGTGCAGTAGCGTGATCTCGGCTCACTGCAGCCTCCATCTGCCATGTTCAAGCGATTCTTCTGCCTCAGCCTCCCAAGTAGCTGGGACTACAGGCACACACCACCACATCCAGCTAATTTTTGTACTTTTAGTAAAGATGGGATTTCAACATGTGCGCCCCGCCCTATTAAGTATTTTAAAGGCAAGACATGGAATCAAGAGTTGGTAACTTCCTGCCCTTTAATCTGGAAGCCCCATATATTATGTTCAGAAAAACAAAATAAGTATATTAAAAAATGCAAGTGAATGTGCCCAAAGGAAAACATAATTCTGGAAAAACACTCAACAGCTGTATTTTAGGAGGCAGCAACGGCTCAGAGAAACAGGAGGGCAGGGAAGAACACAGACTAACTTGAAACGTGAGTCAGTAGTATCAGGGGACGAGGCCAGTCCTATTTTTGGATGTTCCATGTGCTTCACGATGGGGAAGAGAATCTTGGCCAAAACATATCTAGCAAGATACCTATATACCATATAACTTGCCTGCTAAAGTAAAATTAAACATAAAAATACACACAAAAATAGGTTGACAAATTCTAGATTGCCTAGTGAGAGATCAAATGAGCTACGCATGTATAGTTTAGTTAAGTCACATTTAATCTGTCTATAAAAGCTCGGTTTGGCTAGCACCTAGTTTCTTCCCTCTCAAGAGTTAACTGAAAAAATTAGGAAAAGTATAATGAACCGATTGAGTCAAAAACCATTTTCTGTTAAAATGAAGCTCACACAAAGAAATACTGCAAATGCCACTTTTCTAATCATAGCCGTATCTGTTGTCAGTAGTCACCCTGGATCAAGATTCTGGCACAACCACTCTTCCCGTCTATGTTAAGTCACATTATCTATACACTCCAGCCCAGGAAAGCGGGCTAGGCTGACAGGTCTGTTTAGTGGTGGCCCCTTGATCAAGGCACAGACAGTATGTAGGCAGGCAGCTTATGGTGCAGTGTGGGGTGGAAGGCTGTGCTGGGCTGGATTCCTCTCTTGGAAATTTAGAAGAATGAGAAATATTTGTCAATCAGAAAGAGAAGACAGAGAGTAGCTCAGTGAGTTAAGAGTGTGATACCTGGCTGGGTGCAGCGGCTCATGCCTGCAGTCCCGGCACTTTGGGAGGCCGAGGCGAGCAGATCACGAGGTCAGGAGTTCAAGACCAGCCTGACCAACATGGCAAAACCCCGTCTCTACTAAAAATACAAAAATTAGCTGGGCGTGATGGCGCACACCTGTAGTCCCATCAGCTTGGGAGGCTGAGACAGGAGAATCGCCAGAGGTTGCAGTGAGCCTGTGTCACGCCACTGCACTCCGGCCTGGGCGACAGAGCAAGACTCTGTCCATCTCAAAAAATAAAATACTTAATCGGACACACAAAAAAGGTACAAATGTCAGCAGCTGTAGAAACTACTGGCCAGGCAAACAAAAGCGATGACCACTACCTCCAGCTGAATCTCTGAGGCAGAATGGCAGAACCAGATGGGCAAAGGAGGTTGGAGTTTTCCTTAACTTTCCTCCATTGGCTTAATCCTTACTAATTAGGTAAGGATCCTAATTAGCCGAAATGTTTTTTGCTTTATGTATTAATATGTTAAATTTTATTATAATCAACTTTTTACATTTTTATGCCGTATGATCAGTTGAATATTACAGTTTTTTTATTTGCATGGAGAATTTTGGGTAAAGTTTTTTACAAGTTGTTAAGAATAAATTTTGGGGGCAGGTGCGGTGGCTCACGCCTGTAATCCCAGCACTTTGGGAGGCCGAGGTGGGTACATCATGAGGTCAAGAGATCGAGACCATCCTGGCCAACATGGTGAAACCCTGTCTCTACTAAAACTACAAAAATTAGCAGGGCGTGGTGGTACGTGCCTGTGGTCCCAGCTACTTGGGAGGCTGAGGCAGAAGAATTGCTTGAACCCAATAGGCAGAGGTTGCAGTGAGCTGAGATTGCGCCACTGCACTCCAGCCTGACAACAGAGCAAGACTTCGTCTCAAAAAAATAAATAAATAAATAAATTTTTGGATCGTAAGAGTATACATAAGAATACCTGAAGCCAGCTGCAATGGCTCACACCTTTAATCCCAGCACTTTGGGAGGCTGAGGTGGGAGGATTGCTTGAGCCCAGGAGTTTGAGACCATCCTAGGCAACATAGCCAGACCCCATCTCTCCAAAAAAAAAAAGCCAAAAATTAGCCAGGCATGGTGGTGTGTGCCTGTGGTCCCAACTACTTGGGAAGCTGAGGCAGGAGGATTGCTTGAGCCTGGGAGTTCAAGGCCTCAATGAGCCATGAGTTGTTCCACTGCACTAGAGCCTGGGCAACAGAGAGAGACTGTCTCAAAAGAAAGAAAGAAAAGCACATGTTCTGTGGCTAATAAAAACTGGAAGAATATATATGATCATAATACTGGCTACTTGGGGTCATGGAAAGTGGTTTGGAGACATTGGCTTTATCAATAAGATTCTAATATTTTATGTGTAATTTATTGTTTATGTCATATTCTTTAAATGTACACATGGAAACAGTAGAAGCAAAAATGCCAAAATCTGAACAGCGATTAATTCTGAAAGTGAGAATACAGATGATTGCTACTTTCTTCTTTGAACGTTTCTGATTTTTTAACATTAAAAACACTTATTCACACATTGGTACTTTTATACTATTAAATTTTAAAAATGATTGTATACGTTTCCCATAGTACTAGGGGAAACACTTTTTTAAAAAAACAGCTCACAGGCCAGGCGCAGTGCCTCATGCCTGTAGTCGCAGCACTTTGGAAGGCTGAGGTAAGTAGATCACCAGAGGTCAGGAGTTTGAGACCACCCTGGGAAACATGGTGAAACCCCATCTCTTCTAAAAATATAAAAAGTAGCCAGGCGTGGTGGCATGCACCTATAGTCCCAGCCACTCAGGAGGCTGAGACAGGAGAATCGCTTAAACCCGGAAGGCAGAGGTTGCAGTGAGCCAAGATTACACCACTGCACTCCAGCCTGGGTGAGGTTCCATCTTAAAAAAAAAAAAAAAAGTCAGGCACTGTGGCTCACACCTGTAATCCCAATACCTTGGGAGTTGAGAAGGGAGGATCGCTTGAAGCTATGAGTTTGAGATTAATCTGGGCAACAAGCAAGACCCCCATCTCTATAAAACGTAAAATAAAGAAGCCAGTCACGGTGTTATGCACCTGTAGTCCCAGCTACTCAGGAGGTTGACTAGGGAGGATGGCTTGAGCCGGAGTTTGTCTGCAGTGAGCTATGATCATGCCATTGGACCTCAGCCTGGCATCAGAGCAAGATCCCCTCTCGCAATTTTTTTAAAAAAAGAGCCAGGCACAGGGGCTCACTCCTGTAATCCCACCACTTTGGAAGGCCAAGGTGGGAGAATTGCATGAGTCCAGGAGTTCGAGACCAGCTTAGGCAACATAGGGAGACCCTGTTTGTTAAAAAAAAAAAATTGCCTAGGCCAGGCATGGTGTCTCATGCCTGTAATCCAAGCACTTTGGAGGCCAAGGCGGGTGGATCACCTGAGGTCAGGAGTTCAAGACCAGCCTGACCAACATGGTGAAACCCTTTCTTTATTAAAAAAAAAAAAAAAAAAAAAAAAAAAACTAAGAAAAAAAAATTGCCTAAATTGTCCCAGAAGGAGGAAAACACTTCAAAAAACCAGCAATTGTAAAAGAGTCAAGTTATCAAAAATATTTCCATAAAAATACGCTAGACCTATTTGTTTCCATGTGAGTTCTTTAAACCTTTTTTTTTCCTGTTTTTGGGAGACGGAATCTCGCTCTGTAACCCAGGCTGGAGTGCAGTGGCGCGATCTCGGCTCACTGTAACCTCCGCCTCCCAGGTCCCAGATCAAGCAGTTCTCCTGCCTCAGCCTCCCAAGTAGCTGGGATTACAGGCACATGCTACCATGCCCAGCTAATTTTTTTTTTAGAAAATAGGAGAAAGAAAGAAACAGCAAAAGAAAGAAAAAAAGAATGAAAGCGAGAAAGAAAAAGAGGGAGAGAGAATGGGATTCTTGTTTTATTGCCCAGGCTAGAATGCAGTCTAAAAATGGGTATTAAAAACCTCTTTTATGCCAATAATTGTGCTTAACAGTGGAGACAGGAAGGAATAGGGGATGAAAATAACAAATAAGCAG